>WEKY01011522.1:0-24987 GCA_013390045.1 Picathartes gymnocephalus | reverse complement strand
TCCATCACAGCCAAAAGCAGTACAGTAGGAAAGAAGGAAGAGTTGTGCTAGGAGAGTAAGAAACTGAGATTGTCATGGTGACTACTTTTCTGAAGTGTTATAATTTAAACCCAGAAAATTGTCATTCTGTTATCTATGTGAGAAGGGTTGCATTCCTGCTGTGGAAACAGCAAAATTTAAACAGCTGGTGCAGTTCATATTTTCCATACTTGGGAACTGCTAGGGATAAATCTTAAACAAGTAACAGCTAAACCAGACAATCACCAGAGTCAGTACCAGTATGTATCCATACTATACAATACTGCACCATTGTGACAATTTGCACTGTGATTCTATATTTTTGCTACTTGCAGCCTTTTAAATCCAAAGTGACTCTGGATGATTCACAGTACTGATCTCTTCTGCTATTTACTTGAAATTGTGCTGTGAACCTTTCCAGTGACAAATAAATCAGTCTGGGCCAATTCAAGTCAGAGAACAGAATCATAGAATATGTCAAGTTGAAAGAGGCTCTCAGGAATCATCTAGAAAACTCCCAGCCCTGCACAGGACAATCCCCAAGTCATGTCACTATGTACCTAAGAGCTTCTTGAACTCTGTCAGGTTTAGTGTTTTGACCACTACCCTGGGGAGTCTGTTCCTGTGCCCAAACACCCTCTTGGTGAAGCACCTTTTCCTGCTATCCAACCTAAACCTCCCCTGATGCTATTTCTGGCTATTCATTTAGAGCCTATCACTGGTCACCACACAGGAGATCGGTGCCTGCCCCTTCTCTTCCGCTCACGAGGAAGTTGTAACTGCAATGATGTCTCCTCTCAGTCTCCTCCAGGCTGAACAGACCGAGTGACCTCAGCCACTCCTCATACAGCCTTTCCCTCAAGGCCCTTTACCATCCTTCCTACCCTCCTCTGGATTCTCTCTAGAAGCTTAATATCTTTCTTATATTGTGGTACCCAGAACTCCCCCCAGAACTCAAGGCAAAGCCACCCCAGTGCAGAGCAGAGCAGGACAATCCCCTCCCTTGCCTGGCTGCCGATGCTGTGCCTGATGCACCCCAGGACAGGGTTGGCCCTCCTGGCTGCCAGGGCACTGCTGACTCATGTTCAGCCTGCCATAGCCCAGGACCCCCAGGTCTCTTTCCATGGCACTGCTCTCCAGCATCTAATTCCCCCATCTGTCTGTACATCCAGGGTTGCCCCATCCCAGGTGCAGGATCCAGTACTTTCTCTTGTTGAGCTTCTTGTGGTTGGTGATTTCACAGCCCTCTGATTTGTTGGGATCTCTCTGCAGGGCCTCCCTGCCTTTGAGGGAGTCAGCAGCTCTTCCTAGTTTTGTATCCTCTGTGAATTTGCTTAGTGTCCCTTCTAGTCCTATGTCCAAGTCACTTACGAAGAACTGGAAGAGGACAAGGCCTAAGATGGACTCTTGTGGAACCCCACCAGAAACAGTCTGATATCAAAGATGGCATCTTTTCAAGTCAGCTCCCTTAGGACCTGTTCCATAAAGTTCTCATCCAGGCTTTATAGGAACCTTCTTGCCTGGGTTATACCAGCTATGATGCTCCCAGTTAATTCTAGCAACTTGAAGTCTAGGGCAGTTGACTTGGAAATGTCCCTTAAGTCCTCAAAGGATAATCCATCAGGATCATCACCCTGGCTAGGAGGTCTGTAACAGACCCCCATGGTGACACCTGCAGTATCTGTTTGCCCCTTGATTCTCACCTAGAGGATTTTAACTGTGCCATTGCCAGCTGTGAGCTCCATACATTCTAACCATTCTATGACATACAGTGCCACTCCTTCCCCTCTTCTGCCCTGCCTATTCCTCCTGAAGTGCCTGGAACCATCCAGTAAGGCACTCCAGTCAAGCACTCATCCCACCAGGTTTCACTTATGCAGTGGGTTCACTTATGCCCTGGGGCTGGACCAAAGGTGTCAGCAGACCCAGCAGATGTTTGCAGACCAAGTGTTGTGTAGATCATCCCATGGTCTACAACCCCCAAATTTTTCTGCCTGCACCAACCTCAGAGCCATGCATTGACCTGGTGGATCTGCATATTGCTATCAATATTTTTTAGGTCCCCATGCTTTGCTCCCTCATTCTACTAACTTTGTTTTGGGGAGGTAAACAAGCACTAATAAAGATCCCCAAAAAAGGGAAAGAAAAAAAAAAAAAAGAAAGCTGGAGTAGTTAATAATGATAAAATTGGTTTACAAGCTGTTAGAGTTTTGTTTTCCCTAGATACCACAGTAAGAAGAAAATGCTATGCATATATTGAGGCCTAATGCCAAGAAACTCCAGGGTTTGTAGGATGCAGGACCTTCCAGGACAGTGTTGGAAGATTTTTCCAGTCAGTGGGAGCAAGATGTGTGCATGTCCTCATCCATCTCGCAAATTGTGCCTGTTTTGTGTACGGGTTTAGGCTTCTTGATTCTTCTTAGATGTCAAAAAAAGTATGTGCAGGATGTGAGACAAGATCCTTCACCAAAACAGGAAAAAAAATATTAACCATTCTGACATAGCTTGGAAGTTTCAGACAGTTTATTGTAATAAACCGGCATATCAGCAAATGACTAGGAGCTACTGGTTGTGAGCTGCCCTTAGAGTGTGAAATCCCGGAATGCCGCATCATATTCACAATTAATTACACTATAACATGGCTAATTCTGCAGCCTCATATCCTAAAACTCTTACCATTATTATTTTATTTTTCATTAATTTAAAAGATGCAAGTAAAAAATGTTTAGATTGTGAAAGTCTAACTTAGTCATCCAGAAGTCTCATAATAAGATTTCAGTAAGCTGTATGAGATGGTACCCATAGTCACAGTCTCTTCTATCCTTAACCTGTTCGTCTGCTCTCCCCAAAAAGCAGCAGTTGCTTATCTCTCTTCCCACTGGCAAAGTTCAGAGGATCATATACAGATACATAGGATCTCTTTCCACTGTCCTTTGAACACTCCAGCCTTAATAACCCTTTTGTAATGAGGATACCTGGCTGGCATCTGGTGCTGGAATAAACATAGCTCTTTGGATTACATAGGTCAGATGGAGCTCACTCTCAAATAAAGTCTGGGATTTGGTTAGAGATTCAGGATCCCTGGTTTAGGTTTCCAGATGGAATCTGGGATTTGGCTAGAGAACCAGGCCATAAGCATATTAATAAATACTACTCCTCTGTTTAATGGGAGTTCACAATGGGCTGAAGAGCCCGTTTTCCTTAGAGAAGAAGTTGCACAGTATTGTAAAGGGGGTGTAGTCTTATATGATAGACAGCTGATATGCAAAACTGGGCTTAAGAACAAGAGGTTTGAATTCAATGTAACACAGCAGCAATAATTCCAGATTTAAAAAGCTTGGGAATTGACCAAAACCAAAATTTGCTTGCATGTTTTACCACTTCAGAAAGTAAACTACCAATATGATATAATATGAAAATCAGAATCACTGTTTATTAATTTATTTAAATGTTCTCATGAAAACTTGAGATCTAAACTAAAAGTAGTATGAGCTTAAAATATTATGGACACGAGCAATGTACTAAGTAAAAGCCTAGTATATGGATTTCTATTTTTCTGCATTAGTTTATGTGATTTTAATTTTTTAATTGTTAAGGTCACAGCATCCAAATCACAAAAATATAAAACATTTTAAATAAGACCCCTACATCCAAAATCAAAAAACCTGCTAAGCATTTTACTTCCTTGGTAACTCTGATGTAGCAGGTTCTGAATAGCGCTCTCAGAATATGACATTCTTTGTCAATATATGAAATTATTTAATATTTTTCAGGTTCTTCTTTATAACTGATACATGCTGATTAGTGAAATCAATGACATAAACATCAATGAAAACTAGCTTTTGCAAGATAATTTGATTCTACGTGGAATAATAATTATTACAAGTTAAGATAAAAAAAAATCTAATTCAGTTGTGTTGGTGCCATCATTATAAAGATGTACGGTATTAATTTCCATTTGGTAATAATTTAATTTTATTACAGCCTTTATGTTCTATGATGCACAATGTATTAGATACTTAAATATAGATATGTTTTGTTCACATGGCTCTACTGTTCTAATACTTCATTTTTATTTAATGCTAACCCCTGTGTACTGCTAAAAAGGTTTAAAAGTGAAACAGGTCTGCCACTGAAATGCTGTAACCCCACAGCAATGGTTGCTGCGTGGTCTTTGGTGAAAGTGGAAGAGCAATCAGTGACACAGCTTCCTCCAAGCAAGTTCAGAGACTTTCATCCTTTCTACTCTTAAGTTACATTTTCTAAATTAAAACCAAAAATCCACTAATCCGCTTAATTAAAACAAAGAAAGGCTATGCAAATGACGCATGCAGAAGAGGCCCAGTGCATCTTATGAGACTTGTGGAATAGTGAAGACCAGATCTACAAAGCCCCTTAAGTACTTGAGTCAAAAATTACAGGTCCTGGAGATTCATACAACTCTGTCACATAAACTTTGGCATGCTTTAAGGTTCAATACCCTTGTTCTCGTAATAAAGGTTTATCTGCCCATGAGCACCTAGGCATTCCTGAAAGCACTTCACTGGAACAGGAGGAGAGGAAATGGCCTCTACTTGTGCCAAGGGAAAATGACATTAGATATTAGGAAAAATTTCTTCACTGAAAGGGTGGTCAAAGTGTGGAATCACCATCCCTGAAAGTATTCAAAAAACATCCAGATGTGTTACTTGGTACATGGTTTAGTGACGAAGATGCCAGTGTTAGGTTAATGGTTTGTACTGGATGATCTTAAATCTTTTTCAGCTGTAATGATTCTGTGATTCTATCACTGTGTACCTCAATTCCTGTCTTGGACCTTAATGTCAGGAGAATTTAAATTTATTTAATGTGTCCTGAAAATGCATCACAGACATCTGTTGTATCCTGTTCCTTAAAGTGCAAAAATGAAGACTAGTCACATTTAAAAAAGAAAAAAAAAAAGCTGGATATTTTTCCACAATAAGCATATGAGAAATTATTTCTGTTGGGATAAAATAGCTAGCCATTGAAATATGCTTTGCTGCTCCAAATGAAATTAACCTCAAGAAATTGAAATGTTATCTAGGAAGATTTAGCATTCATTAATCAGTTGAGGAAATGCTAATGAGTTGAAGGAGAGAGGTTTTAGTTCTGAAGATCAAAAACCTGGATTTTATATATATAATTAGAATTATATATATGATATATTTATATATATGGTATATCTATAATGTATATATGACATATTATATTTATAAAACATAATATATATTTGTTATTTTCTGCAATACTCATGCCCAAGTAACATGAAATTTATGTAAGTCCAGATGTTTAGAAGAAGAGATTTGAGCTCATATTTTTTGTCTGAAAACTTTGATTCTACCTTCAGTCAATTGTCAATCAGTACAGAGACTGGAATAAATGAAAAACAATGAAAGATGACCAAAAAACCATTAATCAAACGTAAAATTATTGTTCTGGAGTTAAAGCTCCTGCTTTGAATGTTATTCTTAATAAATTAAAATCTGTGAGTTCATGAAATGTGTTCCACCATCACAATGCTTCTCTATAATATTAGCTCTTTGGATTAATATGCTATTACAAAATTCGATGTTGGTTCCTATTAAGAGGTAGAGTTTTATATTTTTTCTTAATGGGATTTAATGTCAGTTGAACCAGACTTAATTAAACTTTGTCTTATAAATCATTTATTGAGAAGTGCAATGAAATTTTGTGAGTTTTATGACTTTTTAATTAAAATGAATTAAACCAGCTTGTGGTTAAGTGCCTGCCTACAAACTAGTTCCCTTACATTTCCAAGCTATTCTAAAATGTTCTAGACACACAATTGAAACTTTATCAGGAGGTAATGGTTTAAAATCTCATTCCAGAAAAATCTACATTTTTAGGGACCTATTGACATTTAATCTAGTAATTTTAAAAAGAGCTGAGTCGTGTGTTGATCCAAGTATCAGTTATGTTAAAGTAACTTAACAGCATGGTAAATATTGTCCATGACCACATAGACATCTTTGATTTTCTGTTGTGTCAGCATCCTATATAGGTAGAGTTAAAAAGTAACTCATTGAAAGTTAAGTTCTACATATCAAAGCATTCACATTAATAATAATAAGTATCATTTTCAACTTTGTCTTATTCATTCTATCTGCTAATTCTGCTTAGTCTAATTTATTCTACTTATGTACTTTATCTGTAATTACATAACACATTTCAAGAAACTTGTGTCATGATTTTGTCATGCTTATATCTGCCTTATTCATCTCTGGTAGCTTATATAAAATAATATGTAGTTAATATTTCATGAATATGTTTAAGCAGTAAATTTCAAAAAAATATGAAGTTGGAGAATGAAAATAAGAGAATCCCTCTATTGCATGGGGCGGGGAAGGACAGCATGTGACATACTAGAGCCAAAATATAATTCTGATGTTTTTAAATCTTGCACATTTTTTTCCTCTATTGTTATAATGTCTTAGCAATACTGTGTTACTTGTATTTCAGTTTCCTATGACCAGTCAGTCTTGCCCCTCATCCAGACCCCAATAAGCAATTATAGGCAGCATTGATTGGATTTTGATATGCTAAAAACTTAATTTAGTGGGTGTAGCAGTAGAATTATCCACTTCCCTCAGTTTTGATGTTCTTACATTTAAATCCTTGACTGATTTTTTGTCATTCTTTCCCCACTTCTTGTCTTACAAAGTCTATCCAAAACAACATAGCAAAATTCATTATTATTTTTCATCTATTACGTGTTGTAACTTACTGTTCCCACTATTACTTTTTACCTTTTCAGTTTATAGAAAAATTTAGTTCTTTTTTCTTGTGCCTCAAGTGTCACTTTCTTCTTATAATTGTCTGTGGATCGAGAATATGAAAACACATTTACAATTTCTCTACAGAGATGAAGCACCCTAAAAGAAATGTTTGGAGAAAAATATTCATAGAATTGTGATTCTACTGTGTCCTGTTGATGTAGAGTAGGTAGTTCAGGGAGTGCTTAATTCAGTCGTTAGGATTCAGACAACTAAATGCAACACCTTTTTTTGCTTATATGTTTTGTGTAGTTCATAGGGGGGGTTTAGGTTTTTTTTTTAGTTATTCCTATTTTTATTTCCCCAGTTCTGTCCAGGACAAGGTTAATTTTTTTGCCGTAACCAAGAGTGGGGCATAACTAGGACGTAGAGGTTAGTCTGTAAAACCTTATGTCATTGCCAGGAGTGGGGGGGGAAAGGTCTCTTCCAAGGGGAAGGCATTCCTTCTGGTCCAATAAATGTGACAGAGGGATCCATTTGGTATTGTCTATTGAGGATGGGGGAGTAGATGTGGGGGCTGTGGTTCTGTATAAATAATTTCCTTTCTTGTACCCTCTGTCATTAGTATTGTTGCTGTTACTGTTTGTTTCCTTACTTCATTCCTGTTTCCAGTAAATTGTTCCTATCTCAACCAGTGACCTTTACCTTTTGTGCCTCCAAATCTCCTCTCTGGCCCACCGCAGTGTGGAAGCCGTGAGGGGAAAAGCAGGAGAGCAAGAGTGTCAGGGGTTTGGAGAGTCTCAGTGGGGGCGCTGAACTGTGGAGTACTGTTCCTAAATCACAACAGTATTGTAGTTTTCAATACTGTGAGATCTTAATTCCTGTAAACATTTTGCATGATGCTGGATATTAACAATCTGTTCTGAACAAGGTCAAAAAAGTAATCCTTAATTCATGGTGCTGATCTTCCCCTCAGCCTTGTCATATGTGTAGACAGAAGTCTAGGTATTCATAATATAATTCTATGTGACTGACAAGTTATTTAAGAAATAGATCAGACAGTGAAAATATTCAGGAAAATGTAGTGTGTGCATGTAAAGACTTGTGATACATTTAATGTGCACAATTACAACTGAATTTATAAAAATTTCAAACAATAGCCTTTACTAAGCCTGACAATTTTTAATTACAATATTACCATATAATCTTCATATTGGTTTTGGAATATATTTATATATGAATTGCAGCTATAGCTGTTGAACTCTAATTGTTCATGTTTTGTTTTTCTCATGAGCTGCAGGGGTGTGGGGGAGCGAACCTATATCTGGGTATGGCAGATACTGACTAAGCCTATGGTTTACTAGTTTTAACGGTTATTTTTGTTTTCTTGCAGTATTACTGAATCTGAAATACTTTTTTCTTCTCAGGAGAATATAATGGAAGTTATAAGAAACCAAGAATTTTTACTTCTACCTGCCGAAGAACTCCATAAACTTCTTGCCAGTGATGATGTGAATGTTCCTGATGAAGAGACCATTTTCCATGCCTTAATGATGTGGGTGAAATATGATATGCAGAGGCGATGCAATGACCTAAGTATGCTGCTTGCTTATATCAGATTACCACTCCTTCCACCTCAGGTATTTTTAAAATTATGTAATTGTCATCATCATAAAAACAAGAACATCATCGTTATTGTGTTCTTGTGAAAACTCTCATCAGTTTGTAATCTGCAGCTTCTCAATATTCTGTGTGTTTAAAAGCAAACCTGTTCAGAATCAGAAAAAATGAATGGTAAGTTTTCACCCAGAGTGATCTCAATAAATTTGAGGATTGGGCCAACACATACACAAGAAGGGCAGAGTTGTGAAACTGAAGAGAAGTAACTGCAGATTGCTAAGAAAAACAGGCAGAATAATAAATATTCTTAGAAAAAAAAACCCAAAAACTAAACAGAACAAACAAACCAACAACAAAAAAAACCCCAAACATAAATGGTGTTTATGACAGATACCAGACGGAGGATGAGTCAACAGTATGAATTAAGAAAAGTCTGTGTTGTTCTACAACACAAAAAATTCTGTCACCAGGCCATGTGAAGTTATTATTCCCGTAATACCTGGTGCTGCTAAGGCTGCACCTGCACTGTTGTTTGCAATTTTGTACTCCACGATTTGAAAGGCATAGGAACAAATTGGAGAAGGTCAAGGGGTGGGCTGCCAAGATGGTGTGTCTAGGAAAGGAGAAGCAAAAGAGGTGAGTTTGTTCAGTCTAGTGAAAAGAAGGCTAATCAATGACCTAATAGCAACTTAAAACCTGAAAGTAAGATCACTGAACCACATTACTGAGCACACCACAAAATGTAAAAGAGGCAAACACTCCAGCTTGTAGCATGGACAGGTCAGATTGGACATTAGCTTGGGGAGGAGTCACTTGGAATGCAGTGAACAAATGCAGCAGTTTTTTCAAAGATTTTTCATTGAAGGTTTTCCTGAATTAGCTAGACCAGATCACTAAATCCAGTGTTGGCACAAGCCCTGATTTGAGTGAGTTGACCTAGTTGACTACTGGTGGTCATTTGGATCTCCTTTCCTATGAATGCTTTTATGAATCTGTGATTCAGGCTTCAGCTCCTTTTTTTTTTTTTTTTTTTTTCCTCCCAGGGAACTAAGTAGCAATTCTTTTCCATAATTCCATACAACCAATCATTCTTCTTTCAGTTGGTGTACTGGGTCTGGCTGGAATGGAGTTAACTTTCTTCATGGCAGCTGACAAGGTGCTGTACTTTGCACTTATTGATAAAACAGAAGGTGAGAGTAACCCATCCTGTTAATAGATCCCTTGAGGCAGATTAGAGTGAAACAACGCTGAATGACTGGTGTTTTTAAACAGACACATGTAGGCTTTGTTGTAGAACATTTTGGTTGCACAGGAAAACAGGTATATAGCTATTTACAGTATAAAAGCATAAAAATATAACTTTAGAAAATGTATAAGAAAGAGAAAGAAGGGATAAGAGTAGAAAGATCACCATCTGTAGGCCTTGAGACAAGACTTGTTTGGTGCAATTTTGATGTCTGTTGAAGTGAAAGTTTCCGACTTCACCAGGAGATGGGGGAAATCCCAGTGAAATCCACAGCACACAAAAGCTCTTTGGCTTATGTTTGCTCAGGTAGGAAAGCCCAGGTACCTCCCTTGGAGTGGGGAATTTCAGCTGGATGATGTAATGTGGCTCATGGGACACTTCGGGGGTCTTTGAAACCTTCTAAGCTACAGCTGCCTGTTACATCAATGAATTTGAGTCCCTTAAGACCCATTATGACCCATCAGCAGAGATTGATACCTTCAGGCTACAAGTGAATGCGCCAGTACTTCCCCGAAGGGGCGTTATCACCGCATGAATTCACTTGAGTAAGGACAAAGAGACAGTAGTGTGCCTTGCAGGATTTGCCTCTGTCCTTATCAGGTTCAGCACCAGCTGTAGCCTGAGGTGTCTGCACCTGGAAGGTTACTTTGCAACTCGGCAGCTTGTCCCTGATTGCTTGAGCCATCAGCATTCCAATCCGCCTTCCAGTACCACTTGTGGAGTGTCCCCCTTCTCTTATTTCACGTTCCCTTCACAGTCCAAATTCCAGTTAGTAGGCATATTAGGGGAGACATGGGTTTCTATGGTCGCAGATTAACAGCTGGATCTTTGCAGTTTTCTACAGTGGGCAAAAGTCCTCTGATAATTTTAGCAAAGTTTAAGCTCGCAACTGTTTCCGTCTCGTACACATTGCTGGTAACACACGTTTTGGCTATTGTTGAGCTGTGCTTATATAGTAAGGAGGTAGGTGACTAGGGAGCTAGGTACGTGTAAAGAAAAAAAGTTTAGAAACAGTTTATAAGGAAATTTAGAAATAAATGTTTCATAGTGATATACTGGCAATTCTCTTGAACTTCCTGTTGTATTTAATCTGGAAATTAAGTCTTATACACTGGTACTGGTCTGTAATTGAGAACTGCATCATAAATATATCATCAAATATAATGCTAAAAAAGCAAGGTCTTTTTCAAAATTAAAATTAAGATATAACAAAATTTCAGCAAAAAATATTGAGAACTGCAAGTGAAAATTTACTTTTTATTACCAAAAGGGTATTTTTTTCCTGCTGTAGTTTATACTTACATATATATCAAATAAAACCCTCTAACATTTTCATTGCACTGAAAATTAACTGAAGAGCTCTCTGGAAAGAAGCCAGGTCAAAATTAGCAGCTAATCATTGGACCTTTGGAAAAAAAAACTGTTTACGTTCCTTACTTTTAAATTTGCTTGAAAAAGATGAACTCATAGACTACAGAAGTTATTAACAGACTGGAAAGATTGTACTGAGATCCACTTAATATTAAGGTTTAAATTTATAGTCTGAGTTTCCATGATACCTCATTTCACTCTCAAGGTGCAGTAATTATATTGGCAGTGTAGTCAGGTTTAAGTAGTACAATATTAAACAATGTAATTCATAACCCAGTAGATGAATTTAGGAGAAGGCAAGCCAGTATTAACATGTTAAAAGGAAACTATCATGAAGCTGAAAATGAAATAATAGAACCTCCAATGTTGTCAAAGAAACTTCTTTGCTTCTTTGATTTGCCTGGAACCATCTTCTGATCTAAAACAGTTCATATTTCTTCATTCAAATCAAAAAAGAAAGATTGGTGGCTTGGCCAATATAAGAACTTATTTCATGTTATAATAGGTAGTAATATAGGTAATAGGCAATATAATAGGTAATATAATGAGAAAAACACCTTTTAGTAGATGTTCCAGATGTTTTATGTTGATCCATACAGAAAACATAATTTATGCTCTTTTTCATTCTTAAGGGATTTGAGGAGGGTAAAAATTTAGTGGCACCCTTAAACCTTGTTAATGCTGAAGTATTTTAGATTATTTATTTGAATAGTTAATTTACATCTTATCATAAATATTTTCCCTGTGACTTTTAATAGCATTCTTTACAGAGAGTAAGTTAACAAACAAGTTAAGAAAAAAGCGAAAACTGTATTTAAGATGACCTTTTTCAGTTGTTCAAAAAGTAGAAGAAACTACTTTTGTGGCTAAATGGTGCCACTGTTGTCCTCAATTTTCAGCAGTATTTATGAATGCATTTTAAATAAATCCCTTTTAATGTTAAAAAACCCCAACAAAATTAGTACATGTAAAACAATACAGAAACACTACAGATAGTTTATATACAGGGGGGGGTGTGTGTGTATGTCTTTTTTTTTTTATGTAGTATGATAAACATATACATAATCACAGAATCAAAGTGACAGAATGCCTGAGGTTGGAAGGGACCTCTGAATGACCGCTGGTCCAACACTTCTGCTCAAGCAGAGATAACCTGGAGCCATTTGCACAGGACTGTGCCTAAACACTTTTATGTAACTCCAAGGATTCTGCCAATGCTTAGTCACCCTAACAGCATAAAAGTGTTCCCTGATGTTCAGAGGAAACCTCCTGTTTCAGTTTGTGCCCGTTGACTCTGGTCCTCTGGACACCACTGAAAAGAGCCTGGATCTCTCCTTTATGCACCCTCTCTTCAGGTATTTATGAAAATTAGTAAGATTTCCCAAAGGTTTCTCTTTTCTGGGATGAGCTGACCCAACTCTTTCAGCCTTCCCTCATAGGAGAGGTGCTCCAGTCCCTTCATCTTCTTTGTGAGCCTTCACTCTATTCTCTACAGTTATGTTCATGTCTCTCTTGTACTGAGGAGTCTGGAACTGGACACAGGTCTACTGGTTTGACCTCACCAGTGCTGAGACTAGTAGAAGAACCACTCTCCTTGACTTACTGACAGACCTTTGTCTAATGCAGCTCCAGATACCACCTGCCTTCTTTGAGGCAAGGGCACAGCACTGGCTCCTGTTCTGCCAAGCTGCTTTCCAGCTGGGTGGTCCACAGCATCTCTTAGTGCATGAATGTACATTACAGATACACATACACATGGACATACAAATATACATATGAATTAATTTAATTCTTTCATAGTAGAATGTAGTTAGGAACCTTTTTCTTAGAAGTGAAAACCTATTGTTGTGGAAAGATATATCCATTAAAGTATGATTAGAATAGCTAAAGGTGTTCTCACCTAGTTTCCTGATGACATGTGATATAGTGATTGCCATTCCCACCCCTCAGGGAGCAAAACAGTTCATCTAAATCCTCACTAACTGTATATAGACAAAAGTCTAACCTTGTCCGCAGCTGAAGCTGAAACATTAACTTCTGGCCATGAGGGCAAATGGCATAGAAGAGATTATGTCTGTGTCACTGAATTCTCCTTATCTTTCTCTCCACCTTTCCCAAAACACTATAGTTAATTCTGTTTGTGTCTCCTCTTCCCTGACTCAAGCTGTACTGTGAGACATTCAATGCAATACAGCAGCATATTTGAGCCTCTTCTTATTTTGATTACTAATGAAGTAATCACATTTACTAAGATGAAAAGCTGGTTTGTAATGTATCTGTTAATGTCGATGCTACAGCATGAGCCAAGAGTGTGTGCAGCTTCTATTGGGCAAAACATGACTTTTATGGTGTTGTTTAAGAGTGTGAGAAGTTGCTTATGGTACTTGGGCTGCTGAAGGAATTTGCAAGCAAGAGTTAGACGTTAACACGATACTGAGTACCTGGAATAGCATGACAGTAAAGATGAGGATGTTTTAGTGCTTTTCAGCAAGGATGTGCAGGTTAAAAAGAGCACAAATAGTTCCTTGTAGAAATGCTTAAGTTAAAGACAACTTGTACTTCATCAGTGTGTTGGGCTTATAAAGCCTGTCATTTGCATCTGCTTGTAACAGTAGATGTCTGGTTAACTAAGAAAGTTAAAAAGTAGCATAAAGCAGAGATATTACTGTCTTTTCATCTGCAACAGTTTTAATAATATTACTGTAAGAGGCTTGCAAATCACATGAGTAGGACAATGCATAGTCTTAGAGTATTAAATACACTGTGGCTCAGATCCAGTGAATCTGTTATAGGCATCTAAATTAGATTTCTTGCCCAGGAGCAGAAACAATGCAGTCCTTTTAAAGTGAAGTACTTAAATACTGTGTAAGCCACTGGAGAGAAAGTGAACAGAGCCACATGAGTTCTCTTTTTATTTATACAGAGATGCTGTAGGTAACTGTAGAAAGCACTGAGCTTTTAAATCCCTTCAGAATTCACACATTACGTGTGACTGTACATGATCTTAAAAATGCATATGATTTTGCATGTAATAATTGAGTAGAACCCCTTTAAGTCTTGGCTTAGATAACTGACGTGATCATGTAAACTTGTAAATTCCTACCACAACTCAGCTGGCATTTGGCAAAGAGGTATTTCTTTGTACTACTGAAAAACCCCAATTAACCAAGCAGTTGTCAGGTTCATTAAGTTTCGACCTTTTCAATATACATTGAGCTAGAGGAAACAACTGAAGCTTCCTTTGCTTAGCAGAAATGGAGGGTGTCATTCTATGTCAGTCAATCTTTAAATTTGCCTTTGAGAGCAGTGTGATTGATAATATGAAGTGAGGAGCTTTTTCAGTTCTGTCTCCAGTGTCACTAAACGAGTGCAGCTGATAAGAACTCACACCTGAGTAGAGTTCTAGGCTTTTAAGATTGGTTGCTACCTACTAGTCTGGGGTAAATCTTAAGTGCCTGTGTAAATTCCATCAGCCTCTACAACATTTTGTGAATTCTTTCAATCATTTCTAAATAATTGCATACCAGGAGATTATAACTTGAATCTGAAAAGACTGAAGGCGTGATTCTGTTTCTTACTCATCTATGTGTACAGGCTTCTCCACATCAGCCAGATTCCTAACCTCTCACTATAGGCAATGAAGATCTGGTGCACTTCCCAGCACATAGGAACAAACCTGTGTGTTGATTTGAGATGTTCCATGGATTATTATGCTGCCTGGCTCCAAGCAATTTTTCTGGAAACATTCCCTTATAAATCCAGTACTATATTTACTGGCTGTGTGGATTCTTAGGCACCCTGTGGCACCTCAAATGGTGCTAAATGTTTGCTTTTGTGTAAGTGGCTTAGGCATCACTTGATTTGAATGCCAGCCTCTATCAGAATAAAATTTAAAAAAAAAAAATTGTGAATGTGAAGAAATGCAACAATATTTTTAAATTAATACTTACGGTAATTTCAAGTAAATAAAAATAAATTAATTATGTTAAGAATTAATAACTTCTTAGTCCACAAAAAATGGATTTTGGTCAAGCTTCTAGAATGATCTCCATAGCCCTCCCTTAAGTTACCAATGTAGGAGGAGTTTGGGCTTGAAATTTCAGTTGCTTGTTTAATGACAATTAGTTGAGTATAGCCAGTAGAAGCAAGATAAGCTGGTTTGTTTTTTTTTTCTTCTTATATAGATCGTAGAGTAAAGCTAACTTTTTAAACTTCTTTTATAGCAGCTTCTCTGGTGGTGGATGTAGCTTGTCAGCTGATACTTTACCTGAACAAAGATATGATACTTCAATGCAGCGTGCAAGATACAATCCAAAGTAATTTTTTTGCCTTTTAGATGGTTCTAAAATTGTCCATAAGTTCTGTCAATATGGCTGAGATTTTTTTTTTTTGTGTGTGTGTAGATAAATGACACATGAACATTTGTAAACAGTGAAAATGATAACTACTCAACACAGTTACGTGTGACTTTCATTTCTAAATACAATTTTATTATCAGTAAAGTTTAGTAAATATCAGTAAACTATCAGGAAATTTTTTGAAACTCTCACAAGGTGCTGTTCAAATAAAAAGGTGTGACAACATAATTCTATAATACTATTTCTTTATCCGACACACAGGCAACTTAACTGAATTTTTATTCAGTTTCTCATTATATACTCAGCATATGGTTCACTACTAAATATTTTGGGGTAAATTTATTTAATGGAAGAGTGGGTTTTCACTAATTAATTCACTTCTTCGCATGGTCATAAAATTATTGGGGAATGATAATGATGCATAGAAAATACAAACCTCACTTCTCTTAAATTAATTCTGTGTTGTGAAATATGTAGAACAAAGGTTTTATAAAAATACTATACCTCTGTTGCTTATTCTCTGCATTTTATATGAAACACCTAGGAGAATATGTTTCATACATGTCCCCCCAGTGAAAATACGTATTTATGGCTAAATTAGATTACATTAACTATCAAATCAGTTAGAAGCTCTGGTCACATAATAAAAGGAACTCTTTCCTTGACCTTTGAAATAGCACCATACTTAAATGAGTTACATTCATAATACAATTACAGTCACATAAAATGATGTCTTCAGTTTTGAGAAGACAAGTTTTTCTCTTGCTTATGTTTTTACAAGGTCATATGATCTGCTGTCATTATTTGGCAGGTTTGTATCTTTTTCTCTCTTACTGACTGTCAGATTGGCAATCATATTGTTGTGGGTTAACCCTGGCTGGTTGCCACTCTACCCTCACCTCCACAACTGGGCAGGGGAGAGGAAGTACTATGAAAGGATCATGAATTGAGACAAGTTTTGCTGCTAGTTGTTGATATTCCATAGATCATGCCTCCAGAGGTCATGCAGACATAACTTATTGAAAGCAGTTAAGACAAAGATCAATCGCTGCTTTCAACAATTAACAGGTAGTTTTAAAAGCAAAAACCATTATTGCTGTTGGCGTCTTTGAAATCTGTCACTCTGAAGTAAAGAAGGAAGGAAAAAGGGAGGACTAAGAGAAGGGTTGGACTTAACGCTCCGTAATGTTAAGTCCCTATTTTTTTGTAGCATAGTGCTGTTTTCTGCATTCTTCCTTCTGCCTTAGATTGATTCAGCATAATAGACAAACACAAAATAAGACAAATTTTCTTTTCTAGTTTTGGTTAAGTCATCAACATTTCAGAGATTGTGTATGTCTTAAAAGAATTCTTCATATTTAACATTTGTAACATTTAAACATGAAATATACGATCTGGAAAAGGTGCTTAAATACAGTGCCCCTGCTGTGATGTTTTCTTGTCCATCTTTTTTGCCTCCTTCTAAGACTGAAGATCATATTTGAATCAGGGGAACACTCTTTATGGGGAAAAAAATGCTTCTTTTATGTTCCATTTCTTTGTACTTATTCTCATATAAGAGTTTTATGAAAATTACATCAATTTTGGTAGACAACAGCTAACTGCAGTTAAAAGGTAACTACAGTAAAAATAAAAAGACAGTAATTTTCAAATATGGGCTGTTAGTTTTTATTGACTGAGTAATGTTTGCATTCCATTTGTTAGCATCTATCGTGCTTTTACCTAATCTCCTATTTATCACTTTCAGAAGAAAAAAAAAATAAAGAATTTGATTCAGAAGAACTTCAGATAAAGACATCTGCCTTCAAACAAATGGAGACCGCCCAATAAGAACATTTTGTCAAAGGCCAACCTTTTTGTTGCTTCTAGTTTGGGGTATTTTTTATATTTTTTCTTTTTTTAATGTGATTGGGGTTTTTTTAAATTTTTTGTTTCACTTCCTTTTGACAGAAGTTTGACCTTTTGAATGCAATTTGACATTTTCTTATTTCTTATGTAGTATTTTAGTATTATGGCAAAATATACATGGCTTTCAGAATTATGAACTTAATTTTTTCCTCAAGGAGTAGAGAACAAAAAGTCCAAGATACTCTACGAGACATTGATCTTACCTAACTTTATATAGAAACTTAATATTTACTTTAAGAAGCAATTTGTCTTGAAATAAAGATATTTTTCTTCATTTTCTGGAGAGTGAGCCTGCCATGATGAAGTAAAATGTGTATCTGTGCATCAGTAGAATTGTGTAGTAAGCTTGCATCTTAGATTTTGCCCTCCTTATTTCAGCCTCTCTGTAAAATACATAGATTGATAAAATTGTTGTGAAAAGATGTCACTGGAGGCAGAAGCTGGGGTGGAAGGGTTTAAAACAATTGCTGTTTTCCTAAACTGAATAACATTTGAATCAATACTACATCAGGTTGTTAAGTCAATTGGTCAAATTAGTACCAGTTTCAAAGACAGACCTGGTTGTACAAGGAGTTCAACAGAAGTCAGTATGTCTGTCAAAAAAGTGTGGGCATATTTATAAATTAAACTAAAATTTTAACAGTGTCATAAAAGATGACAGAGGTCTACTTATAGAAAATAATACTGAAGATTATAATAAATGGGTTTGTTAAATCATAAGCTTTGGAGAAGAGTTAATGTTGTGAAAGTGATTTCAAAACCACAGTTTAATTACTTGACACAGATGCTACCGATGAATGTTCCAATTCCATTACTTAATTTATTTGAGAGGAAGGGGGAAAAAGTCTGTTTCTTTATTTCTGTATCAAATGTACAGCCTCAGGGAATGTGTCTGCACATGGTTGATTGTTTCTCTACTAAATTCTTTAGGGTAATCTAATGATAAGTTAAGGAAAACAAACTTCAGCTATGCTATATTCTTTGTTTTGGTTTGGGTTTTGTACCCTGATGTGGGGGAGGAACAGGGAGGACTTGGTTTTAACTGAAGGGTAGAAAACCAGTTTAAAATTTTTTCTGAATATTAAATAATTTTTAATGTGTTGTGGAAAAGGAATTACAAATCAATTAAATACTGAACACATTTCCTCTGCCAGTGACTCTGATCATCAAAAATGCAAGCTTAGTAGATGTCACAATTCAGATTTCAGACATAAAACACAATTAGGTTTTTTTTCCAAAATTGCAGTGTGAGACTAATCACTATTACTGCCACGTGACTGATCTCTTTGCAATATATTATCACCTGCATGCATAGAGAGATCACAGACTTGCAGTCAGACTAATGAAAGTCTGTGATGTCTAAGCAATAAATCCTAATGTAGATTATTCATAATAGAAATGATTAGCCATATGTTTCAGGAAAGAACTGGTCTAGAGTTTCTTAAAGATCCTTAAGTCTGATGCATCTTATTGCTGAGGAGAAAATAATCTTTGTCTGAGAATACAGAAATCTGAGGGATTTAGTATAGTCTTTCTTCCTGAGTTGTTTGAGCAGCTGGCTTGACTAACACATCATGAATAATTTAGTCCATAAGCAATACAAATATTGAATTTCATATACTGAATATTTGTCTTACTATAGCAAAATGCCTGGAAATCTCTGAGCTAAAAAAACTTTACTGAAATCATTAATTAAGCATGAATAAGAAAAGAAGAATTTAAGACCGATCCAGTTCAATTCAATTCAGTTCAATGAGCTGAAAAAAGATGGTAGAAAACAAAATGAGAAATGCTAAATTTGAGGTGTTACTATTTGAAGATATTTTAATTTACTATTTTTTTTACATTATTTTATTTATAAGACAGAATATTGGAATGATTGTTTTAAAAGCTAGCAAAACCTCAAAATGATAAATTAAAAATAAGCTTTTAAAAAAAAATTCAGTGTAAGACTCCTAATTACAAGTCAAGTGAGTGAAGCAGATGGTTTTGTTGGATTTAGCTTAATATATTCAATTCCTAGCAAAACAAAAAGGTCTTTTAGTAATATTGCAAAGGTTCATATGGATAAAATGGGATTTAGAAATGGAGTTGAAAGTTCAGCTACATACAGGATCAGCTTGAGACCTTTGTTCTCTGTGTTTAAAAGTCCCAAAAAAAGTTAACAATTTTTGTAGTTTTTTTACAGTTTAAAACCCAAAGGTGAAACTGAGAGAATGTTTAAGTGTTTTCATTTACTTTACATAAAACCTACTTGCAGATCAGGATCTGTATAATAAATGACACTATTGATAATACCTCAGAGTGCAAAAATTGGCAGAAAATAATTTTATGACTGCAGTACATTTTTCTTTCAAGATACAGTAATTTAAAAGAAAGAGTTAAGTGATAAATATATTTGCAGTAAATTCACAATTATACGATTCTTGATATTGTGCCTTCTGTTATGCAAAATTAAGGGGGTTTTTTGTGTACAAAACTCCCAATTTTTAAATTAATTCATAATTTCTGGCATCTTTTTATGAGGACTATTCAAAATTTTAGTCTGAACTTTTACAGGTTTTTAAATTTATTCTTGTTCTCTGAGTATAATTCTTAAACATTGTAATAATGTATGCTTAATAAATAGACCCAAATATTTTCTCACATAAACAGTGCAAGCATGCTGCTCATCTCATTCTTGTTCTCTTAGGTTTTTTTTCATGAGGATTTAATTTAGTATGTATAAAAATAAGATTTGCCTTATATTTTTCCTTATTTGAAAATATTACTGATGACTGAAATATCTTGCTGATTATACTTTTCTTTACTTTTTTTTACTTTATTTTTCTGAATAGATAGTAATATTACTACAGGAAACCACTTAAATTTCTAATGCAAGCATGTAAATTAATACCTTGCATTGTCAAGTAAGCCATTATGCTTTCTTACTAAAATCTGTTCAAGAATAAATGTTAAGCAGAATATTTACTTAATATTGAAATAGGAAAAATTAAAGTGATATTGAAAGAAGCAAACCATACTTTAATTCTATTCCCCAGTACCTTTCTGTGATTAATTTCATAATTATCTTTCTTTTTTTCCTTAAGCCAAGGAAGAAAGTTAATTTAGAACTAATCCATAGTATTGGATAATTTTGGATTCTGATACAATTTCATCCACTTTTACAAGCGTGTAAGCACGTTCACACAAAAAGTATGTAGTTTGGATGCAATATGCAGTATGGCTATTCAAGATTGTGAAAGCCGGTGTTGTGGTTTAACCCCAGCCAGCAATTCAGCCTCACACAGCCGTTTGCACCCTGGTGGGATGGGGAAGAAAATCAGAAGAGTGACAGTGAGAAAACTCATGGATTGAGGTTAAGGCAGCTTAATAGGTGAAGCAAAAGCCATGTGCATGAGCAAGGAGTTTTACAGCGAGCAGGTGTTCAGCCATCTCCAGGAAAGCAGGGCTCCCTTACATGTAACAGTGATTTGGAAAGACAGACACCATCACTCCCAATGTCCCCCCATTCTTCCTTCTTCCCCCAGATTTTTATGCTCAGCATGAAACGCCATATGATCTGGAATATCGCTTTGGTCAGTTGGAGTCAGCTATCCCAGCTCTGTCCCCTCCCAATTTCTTGTGCGTGGTGTGGGGTGCAAGGCAGAAAAGGCCTTGATCCTGAGTAAGCCCTGCTCAGCAATGGCAAAATTGTTATCAACACTGTTTTCAGCACAAATCCAAAACAGAGCTCCATACCAGCTATGAAAAATTATAACTCTATCCCTGCCAAGACCAACAAACGGGTAGAGAAAATGCGCTGTAAATTTTCAGCTGAAATAGAAGAAACAAGGAAACCTGTTCCAGTGTCTCACAATGAAACAAAAAAAACCCAAAAAATTAAATTACTTAGCTCATTATTATGCCTAGCCCATAAGTTCAAATGTTTTTGATGAAGAAGTTTAAATACATTAAAGAATAGTCTTTATAACAAGAGAAGTGCTGTCCAACAGAAGTAGCTCAGAGTTTATTCCTTCTGTAAAAAAATAAGTAGCACTTATTGGGGGACTTTTTTTACTTCATATTTGCAGTGAAACATAAATAGCCTGACTGGTATTTCTTAAAGTGGGTATATTTATATGAAGTTTTAATCAGAATAGCAATTAATTAAGTTGAAATTTGCAGTTGCAATAGTATTACAGGCATTTCCTTCAATTGTCTTATAGTCAGAAAATACAAAATGTCAAGCAATTTATTCCTTTGACCACTTAAATCAACAGAAATACTTGCAATCATATGGCAATATTATGGTGTAGGAATCATGACCCCTACCAGTTTTAGATAGATACAAAGTCCTTCTAATTGGAGCTTTTTCCATAGAAACACAGCATTTCCCAGCATCTAGAGCAGTGAGAGCATGGTAAGTCTTTGAAAGTATACTGAGAACTATTTTTGTAGAAAGTTTCAAAGCAGTATTTTTATTCTTTCCAGAAACTCATATAAACCTTTTATTTGCTTTTCATTTTAATCTATACAAAGAACAATCATGACCTTACATTTCAGAAGTCTGTTCTTTCTCAGTAGCTGCATTACTCTGATCATCAACAATAACTAGCCGTAACAAATCTGTACATGGAAGAAGACTCATAAAAGGACAGTGATGGCTAATCAAACATCTCTCTTGAAGAACATTCGAAATGCAAATTTTAGGTCATTAATTCTTCAGATTTCTGTTTCATATGGTAATGTGATTCTCTGACTCATGGTTGTCAAGTGACTTGGGATATATTTTGGATCAAGGAAGAGAATTGTGGACTTTGTTAAATGAAATGTGCCATGAAAATCCACATTTCATTTACTCACAATGCATTTAGAGGACTTTTAACTTTTTGTTCTTCTGTTACAATTTTTAATACTATTAAGATAATTCTAGTCCTCTGTTCCATATGACATTGGCATGTAGGTTTCTAAGGGCACAGAACTCTGTAGGGCTTTTCAGAGGAGAATGTGTCTAGATACTGGGATAATTTTTAGAGAACTGGAAGTTGCTTTCTGCCTGTGAAAAAATTAATGTGTTTGGGTATGAAATTTAATCCTACTCAATGGTGTACAAATTAAGGACTATTCAAGATTCTAAATCATAATAAAAACTCATGGGCAGATAGAGATCACATAATTTATAATTTGGAATGATGCTGTCCCTCTTTTGGAAATATCTGTCTTTTGGATTACAGATTAAAACTTTTGCATGTGCTTAGTATTTAATTTTGGCATGCAGGGAGTACTTTCTCAATTTGTTCACTTTTATAGCCCTGATATCTATCCTGGAGGAAATACCCATGTTTTTTCTTTTTAGTAATAGGAATCCAACGGTGTTTCATCATCTCCCCTTTTGGATAATTACTGTGTCTGAGGCACATATCAAAGTGGAATCTGAGTTTAGTTCATCCTGACTGAGTGAATATTGTCACTTTTCACAAGGTAGAAAGCTCTATCTGAATAACCAGGGGGTGTTCTGTGCCTCTTCAGAAGTATGAGGTCACTATGAATGCTTTGGTGAGGCAGCTCTTTCCCTCTTCCTTTGCCTTCTAGTCTCTTCCAAGAGTGGAGTAAAGGAGTCATTTTCTTTCCAGATAGGTGGTATCCCCTTTTTCCCTAGTAGTGACTGAATTTCGTCCTAGATGACACATGTTCATCAGGGTAGAAAGGGATCGGTTCCATCTCTCAGATGATCGTTTATGTAGAATATGTGTGATTTTGCTTAGTGTCATTCAAATCAATTATTCAGATCCCCACAATCATAGCTGCAAATCACTGGGATAACAGAGGGGCTGGGAGAGATCTGTCAGGAAGCAGCAAGTGCAGAGCTGCTCCTCAAGGAAGGAAGGAAGGAGGGAGCTGGGGGTGAGAGCAAGGCAGGTAGCTGTCGGTGCAGTCCTGTGGTGCACCCATTGTCAGTCACTGAACCGGTACCGAACTACTCCTTTTGTGCTCATTAGACTTGACTTTAGTGCTGGAGCACTTTACACTCCAGATCTCAAATTGAATGTGCTTCACGGAGTTGAAACATGCCTGCTCTCTGCAGCATGGTGCTGGAAGTCATTTGGAATTACATCGAAGAAAGGACTTTCCAGGGGTTTTATTTGGGAAAATGAGAAACATGATGACAGAAAGTTACAAAAAATTCTCAGGATATTGCTAGTGTGAGAAGTTCTAGAAATGGTAACGTTAACTATGCTGGCACAGCACTGGTATTGTAGTTTTTTGAGAAGCACAGCTCTGTGAATTTCCATGTTACAAAGCCCAGCAATACTCATTTAATATTAGATACAATTCTCTCTTAATGAAGTATGTTGTAGACATGGAAGAGCAAGCTGAACATAATATGGTTTCCAGGGAAACATCCTTATTAACTGAATTTCCTGATCAAGTGCATCCTGATTTAATAAAAATATATTGATTGTTTTGACATAATCAGGAAAAGTAACTATGGAGTAGAAAAGCTTTGAAGCAGATTATTGAAATTTAGACAACATGAAACAGCTTTATGTAATTTCTGGTTTCTAAATAGTAGCTTTAATTTAAATTCTTTTTTTTACTATTCACAAGTTCTAGCCTTTAGGAGATTCAGAAATACGGTGTTTATCACAAATTAGCCCATGTTCTAAAAAGAGTGAATAGGAGAGAGGAATTAATAATTTATTTCTTTTAAGGGAAATGAACAAATGTTTCTGTCCACTTAAAATTTTTTATTTATATTTTCCCAGGGGTTTTTTTCCATTTTTTATTAATTTTTATAGTGAATTTCTACCTTAAAGAGATTCAGCTTTTATTTATGGTTGGTGAATTAAGTCTCAGAATTTTGGGACAGAACAGTGTTCACGGATTATTTCTTCTTTATTTGAGACACCTGGCAACTCAGTTGAAAGATTTCAAAGGTACATATTTGTTTTGAGAGCTTAAGCATCTCTGGGTAAAGGAGTAGCAGTCTAAAAAGAAGTCACTAATATTTTTGGACTTTGATCCTTACTGATATAATAAGCTTGCCATAAAAACCTTTGTCATCAATTTCATTAATTCCATTAAGCATTACAAAGTTTATGTAACTTAATATTACCTCAAATTTGATTTCTTAGCTCTCTTGTGCCTATATTCTGTTCAGTTAATGTTGACAGAGTTCTCTGTTTAGTTCCGTAGTCCTAAATGTGTGTTAAATCATTTTGCAATCATCCTGCCTAAAACCTGGACATGATTTTTCTTCAGATCTTTGATTTTCTAGTCTACTGAGCAGTGTGCTGAACACTGTAAATGAAAAGAAATCACATAAAGAATATATGAAAAATCTTAAGACTGTGAAATAAAAATTAACCTAGTGTTATGAAATATGTCTAGCACCCCTGTTTATAAGCATACTTCTAATATTCTTATTTAGTAACATTAATTGAATAATAACTAAATACACAGAAACCTTTATCATAGAATCACCAAATCAAAGAATTATAGAATCATAGTGTGGTTTGGGTTATGAGGAACCTTGAAGATCATCTCATTCCAACCTCCCTACCATAGGCAGATGCACCTTCCACTAGACCAGGTAGCTCAAAGCCCCATTCAGCCTGGCCTTGAACACCTGCAGGGGTGGGGCATCCACAGTTTCTCTGGACCCCCTGTTTCAGTGCCTCACCATCCTCATGGTAAAAAAATTCTCCTTATATCTAATTTAAACCTA
>WEKY01011519.1:0-37684 GCA_013390045.1 Picathartes gymnocephalus | reverse complement strand
ATACTTTCTAAAGCACACTGTGAAGTTTGATACAATGTCCAAATTGTGACAATTTTTTTTTTCCCCATTTTTAATTTTCTAAACAGTCTTTGTCTTATGAATGGATGAATATAATTTTACCTGGAGTTCTCCTTACAGTCTTAAGATTATCACAAGAATGGATTGGGTGTCACTTTCTCTTTTTGTTACAGTCTTTGTCAGGAGTTCTCATAGACCTTTAATGTTTGAAGTGTTCTCATTCTCATTACATATTCTCATTCCAATAACAAAGATTATAATGAGAGAAGAAAATGTCATAAAATTAATCCATTCTCATAACAGAGTTTAATGAGGACAGAAAATGGAACAAAATTAATCCATTCTCATTACAATGTGAAGAGTGTAATAAGAACAGAAATGGCACAAAATTTATCCTCCTTGTGACAATCTTAAAATTGTACCAGGGCAGAAAAGCCGACAAGATTAACTGGCCCTTAAGACAAAGGTTCTAACTAGAACTGAACCTTTGTACCAAAGTAAGCTATTGTTGCCATTAATAAATGCCCCTAAAGTGTGAGCCTATGTTTGTGTGTAGCTACCGTATGTAAATCACCTGTCATTTTAAGGCTCCCTAAAATAGCTTAAATTTTACATCTATCTCACCAGAGGACTGAAAAAGTATGTATAGTTTGTGACATTAAGAACTTGAAGTCAAAACTTCAGCTCAGGTTGGAAACAAATTTAAAAAACCTACAATTAATATTTAATTCTGAGTGCCTAACAGAAAACTTATTATTTATATTGTGCAAATTTAACCAAATATTTAAGGAAGCACTTTTGGCTTTTTGACTTTTCCTCTAAATAACATAAAAACATTAACGCCTCTCATTCCTTATGTGTCCTGGACTTCATTCACAAAAGGCTTCAGGTAGCAAACTCCTCCTTAATCCTCATATTAATCTTGTCAGGCAAAATTTCTGAGCCACAAACATATTCTCAACCATCCCTTGCCAAAACCTGGACAAAGGGGTAGTTTAGACAGTATCAGTTTTCTAAGTTCTTCAGTTGTTTATGTAGTGCTTGCAGATGGACTGTTCTGGTTTCAGCCAGGAGAGATTTAATTTCCTTTTTAGGTCTTTTCTTGACAGTCATCATCATCTAAGGATTTGAAGATTGAAGGGTTCCTCCTGCTGATTGTCCATTTGAGGACTTTCCAAAGCAGCCCTGTACTGGGGATCCCCTCCCAAGGTGTTGAGATCTCTGTGTACAAACTGAGATTGGTATATGCTGCTCTGACAGGATGCAATAAGTTGGGTAGAGCAATCTTTAAGACTACAGAGTCCACATCTTTTGGGGGCACATAGCTTGTACTCTGATAATAAAATTATGATCATCAAAAAAATCAGTGCCAAACATTTCCATCTGGGGGCATAAGCGTGATTGAAATAAGATGAAAGAATTTTTTTTTCTTTTACGCTGATTCATAGCACCTTAAGATGAAAGTACTCCCCCATATCTTAGAAGACTTTAGTAATCTATATTGATTTAAAAAATATCACATCAAACAATAAACCAAGCTACACAAAACCTAAAACAAACAAATAAACTCCCACCAAAAACTCAATGTGGTTTTGAAGACTCTGCCTCTAGTAATTCTGTAAAAAATACCTAAGACATAATCCTGTATGAATTTCTTGAAAGCAATTTTCTTTTCATGCCCTCATGAATGAAAATTACTTACTGACTTCTATCTACTTTGTTTGATAGGGTGCACTCTTCTAAACAGGTTGTTAATATTTCTTCTGTTGGCCTCTGACTATTGATTTGTCATAGAGAAAAAGACAGACTTTTCTTTTTACCACCATAAACATGCACCATTTCAGCTGGGAATTTTTGCTTTCTGGTGTTCTTATACAGTCTTCTCAAAACTGTAACCACAGGAGATTTCATATCACTTGACTCTCAGGAATTTTCATGCTATACACTGCTTACATAGACATTATGAATGAAAGCTAACTATTCTATAGACCTACACATCTCATAATACAAATAGTCCTTTATTCACTAAATGTAAAGGAGAGGAGTAATAGGCTAAGAGAGCAATAGAAATATTTAAGTAATTTTTTATTTGTATCATCTTTCTCTCCTTGCTTTTTTCTTTCTTTCTTTTTTTTTTTTTTTATTTGGTTTACATTTGCAAAGCCTGATTACAAGCATTCACAGTTCCTGCAGTGTTTTGAAAAACAATCCTCTGCTTTTTCCAGACTGTTTTATTGAATGATCTCAACAAGTGACTCAGCCTTTCTTACTCTTTCTTGTCCACTCAGGCAAAAAGCCATTGTCCAATAACACAGTGAAAATCCTTCATATGTCTGGCCTTTCTTAATCCTAAGTGTAAGCTTACTGAGTTGGACACTGCTAGCTTTTTCTCTTTCTTGAGTACCATTTGTATGTGCAAAGCCATGGGCTGATTTTTTCAGAGGCTCTTGATTTTTAGCTACTCTCAAACAGTAATATTTGTTAGCCACTCTCTCACCTACAAGTTCTAAAAGATATAAGTTCCTCAAAGCTTCCATTTTCTGCTGAACTATTATTTCCAGTAATCTGCATTTCTAACATTTGGTCAAGAGGGTGAACAAAAATAAGATGGTTGAAACTCAGTTCAGAAATATATTGGTGTAAGGCTAAAAAAAGTCATGCTATTTAAAAGTGACCAAGGGTCACTCTCACTTTAGTTTCAGTTAGTGTTCTCCACTGTCAAAGCAAATTTCTACTGTGGGTATTTTTCTGCAGAAAAAAATCCTCTAAATCATCTGATGATGTGTGTTAAATATTTTATTCACAATTAATTAACAAGGTGTAATAGCTTAAGTCTGACATGGATCTTGGAGATTCCTTTCATGTCTTATAAGTACAGCACCAAAAGAATAATGCATATTAGATGTTTCATCTAGTTGTGAATTCAGTGTTCCTGTTGCTAACTGAAGTACATTGATATGTTATATATAAATATGTGTGTTTTCTAAACAATATGTTTTAGGGTGTAGTTTGTAATTTTGCTTTACAAGCTTACAAAACTTACCACAGGAACTGAGAGTCCAAAGTATCACTCCTGGCTTTATTCTTGTGTTTTACAATAATTTCTTCATTAAAAGTTGGCCTAAATATATTGTTACAAGCAGGGAAAAGGCCATTTTTGAATTTTGAAAAACTGTAGAACTTCCTGTCAGTAAACTAGCATTGACTCACTGTAAGTCACATCTAAAATGTAAAATATTTATTTGACTGCATATAGTTCATTACATATTTATGAATGGATATGTTTTTGCAGGATGCAGAATTAATTCTTCTTTCTGTAGCAGATGGGTAAAATAAAAGAGAAAGAGTAAGCAGAGACTACCATTACCAATGCAATCCTGGCAGTGCATACAAATGCCTTTTGTTTCTTACTGCTGACAATAATCAAGCACTTAACATTTGGTTGCACTTTATTCCTTAACCAGAATGCTAGGGAATACTTGAAAATAAAATTAAATAAAATATTCTCAATCACAGTGTATATATCAGTTTTGATTAAAAGTAATGATCTTGGCATGTTTCCCTAGAAAAATATGGCTATTAGTTTTTAAAAATTTGTTTGGTTTGGTTTTGATTTTGTTTTTGTTTTTTCCTGTTTTTTTTTCCTTTGAATCTGTCTCTCTCTTTTAAAAACTCCAATAGTGTAAGAACCCTATATCTCTATTGCACACCCAAAACTTTTAAATATTGGGGCAAGTGAACCATGAAGAACAATATAAGTGCACAAAATAAACAAATTACATTTTTAGGTGGGTTTTTTTAATGCTGTAGAGAACTTTTTTGGCCAGATCTCTCTGTTCAACCAAGTGACAGTTTGTTTCAAAGTTTTCAAAAAAATATGCTAATTTTTTTTCCTAAAGAAGAAGACAAACTCAGTGTTCTAGCACCAGTAAGCTACCAAAAGAAAAGGAAGTCCTAGGAGCACGGATCAATTCTGAGTGCCCTAGATTTATATTGCAGCTCTGTATTATCCAAGAACACACGCACATAATGCAGCTTATTCAAAATGCATGTCGATGTGCAGACACGGAGTAAAACTGTGGTAGGCAGAATTTACACACACAGATATTTACACAGAAGCCCAGTACTTTTTATGGATTTGCACTGCACTGGCTCTCAGCCTTGAAGCTGGCATGTCCCCAGAACTATTCACATTGGCAGAGATTTTTATGGTCAGTGGGTCCCACTGTCTTGCTCAAGAAGAGTCAGCAAGACCAGGTTGCCCAGGATCAGTTGCATTTTGCATTTCTCTGTAGAAGATCCACAGCATCTCTGATCAACTTCATTGTAAAAAGAACAATTCCTGATGTTCAGAGGGAACATCCTGTGTTTCACTGTGTATCCCCTGCCTCTTGTACTGACACTTGGCACCACTGAAAACATTCTGGCTTCGTCTTCCTCTCGTTGGGTGTTTACATGTGCCAGGAAAATTGTCCTGAGCCTTCTTTTCTGTAGTCTGAGAAAACCAGCACTTTCTCAACCTCTCCTCATGAAGAATGTCTAGAAAGTCAGGACAGTGACCACTGAGGTCTTCAACTGACCTGCTTAAAAATGGCTTGAAATCTAAGATATATTACTACAAATGACAAAGGCCCACAAAAGTGATAGTTTTCAGTTAAAGCCATATCTGCATTACAAAAACAGGCAGGGGACAGCACAAATTGTGAAAATGTTCAGAGGATAGTTCAGTTTGGCAGTTTTCATGCACTGTTACATGAACTTCTGATTTGGAATTTTGTAAGTATTTTCAAGGTTATGGACATTCTTGTCCAGTTCTATATATTTATTTTCAGGGACTGATGCTACAGGGTTTTTTTGTCCAGCTTTGCAACAGTGCGAAGTCATGCTAGATCTGAGGGAAATACAGAAGTCCTCCTTTGAAGATATAAGTTGTGTTGTGTTTCTAAGAAGCACATGCTTCCTGGACTATGTATTGAGTAACATCTTGACCTGCTTACATCTGGTCTGTGAGAGCGAATAAAACAAGAAATAGGCTTCCAAGCTTCTTCATTTTATAAGGGCCACCATGCAGTGTTTCACTATCCAGTGCAAACTTGCTTTCTCCATGTCCTAAGTGGCAAAAAATCAGTCTTATGGTATAGTCTTATTCAACTTGTTTATCAATGACCTGGACAGAGGGGTAGAATGTTACCTCAGCAAGACTGATGATGATATGAAACTGGGGGGACTGGCTGATATACCCAAATGCTGTGCTGTCATTCAGAGGGACTTTGATCAGCTGGAGAACTGTGTGGAGAGAAACTTAATGAAGTTCGGCCGCTCACCCAGCAGCACCCCCAAGTCCTTCTGGGCAGGGCAGCTCTTGATCTGTTCATTCTCAGCCTGGGTTGACACTGGGAGAGGGCCCAGCTCAGGTGCAGCACCAGCACTTGGCCTTGTTAAACCTGGTGAGATTCCCTTCGGCCACTTCTCCACCATATCCAGGGCCCTCTGGATGGCATCCCGTCCCTCAGGAGTGCCGACTGCACCACTCAGCTCGGTGCCATCTGAGAACTTGTTGAGGGTGCACTCAATTCCTTTGTCTATGTCACGGACGAAGATATTAAATAACCCTGGGCCAGTACAGACTCCTGAGGGACACCACTTGTCACTGATATCCACTGGACCGTGAACCTTTGACTGCCCTCTGGATGTGACCATCCAGCCACTTTCTTATCTATCTAACGGTCTATTCCATCAAATCTGTATCTCTCCAATTTAGGCTGTTTATCACAACCATCAAATATTAGCAAGCAGCGTACAGCAAATATGTTCCAGTTAGTATGCCTTACTGACATAAAATTATTTTAACAAATCTCATGTCCTGAAATAAAAATTCTACTCATCACATATGGAAAGAGTGGTTGGTAGTTTTCCGGTAAATTGTTACAATTTATGGTTGTATATTAATCCTCAAATATATGAAACAAATCTGAATTTTATTTTTCCTGCACTTAATTATTTAGTCTTGATGACTATCCAAAACTGAGCCTGAAGCAAGAGTTTTAAGATTTGAATGGTGTATTTTTGACATGTTCAAATTAGATACTGGAATGAAATTTTGCTTTTAAAAACAGAGGTGAGCAATATAATAATTGAACAAATCCTTCAATTAGAGTACAGAAAATAAGAGTAAATGACAACTGCAGTAAGAAATTTTAGCACAGATAGGTCTGCACTATTTTACTTTAAAAACACAGTAAATGGAATGTAACTGGTCACAATCAGTTATGAACTGTTGATATCTTCAAATACATAACTTTGCCAATTGCCATACTGTTTTCACAAGAATGCTCTTCAAAGAGTTCTCAAGGTTAATTTCACTGTTACTTCCTCTGGCAAGGCAAGAAGATACAATTCTTTCTCCTTGCTAATTTTTTTCCCATCTTGCTTCATATGAGCAAATTTTACTAATGCTAAATGTTTTCCTCTTTTGTCAAGGCCACTGTTTGAATTTGTCTGTTACATTTTTTAAGGAAATACTTAAATTTCAAAGAATATAGGAAAAAACATAGCCTGCTTCTTGTTAGTAAGATTGCTGAGAATGTTGTATAACTTCAGTGACAACACTGTAGAACAAAAGGGTGTGTTTCTCCACTTCTATTTCAGAGCAGTTAAAATTGAAGAGGATTTGCTTAAACTTGAGGAAAACCATTTGCCCCTTTGGCTGTATAACAGTCTGGGGAGGAAATTAAATCTCTTAATCATAATGTCAAATATTAGGATACAAAATTAACTGTATAAACCTTTTTTTAGTTTTAGTTTTCAGGTCATGCCCATAAAAGAGTCTTTTATTCCTAGTCTTATATTAGTAATTTTACTGAAATAACACTATTCTTCTGTGTATAGATGTAACAACAGTATTATGTGTTCAGAAATACCTTTTATTAATGCATATTTTTGACATTTAATTTGAACTTGTGTTCAATTAAGACCACAAAAACTTTAGTAAGGGCCTGCTGCTGTGAATTGCAGCCCACAAATCTTTACCCATTCATATTGGCTGAGGATCTTGTCTGCAGGAATTGTGCTACTTTACATTTGAAGCTACAGAAGGTTTGGATGTGCTACCACCATTTACTGATTAGTCAGGAAAATATTTGAAGTAGTAGATTGTAAGCCAATTCATATATTTACAGGTGAGAGAAACCCTCAAATTCTATTAACATATAGGCAGTTTTTCACATGCATCTGGCATGCAATCTTTTTGAAGAAGTTTATCTAAGGACAATAATAACATGTAATAATATAAAATCATTGCATTACCTGTAATATGAACGCAGGCACAGATGACAGGGCTCATGAAGAGTGAAGACAATCCACACTTGCTGATATTTTATAGTAGCAAAAGATCTTCATATAATAAACTGACATAAAACTACAACAGCAATAAAAAAAAACCAACTGAGGTTTAATCTCACTATGCAGTTTAGCAGATATTACATTCTCCATTTCCTGTTGCAATAGAGAAAAAAAGAACCAGCCTGTGGGGTTTGGACACAGTTATCAATTACACTGTTCTGGGACAAGACACAGAAATATTAGTTATTCTGGCTATTTACACTTTGATGGTGTGGTTCTGCACTCAAGCCTACTGATCTTGCTTTTGTTAAAATTAGTTGTCTTTTCTCCCTTTTTTTTCCCATATACCCTGCTAATCTGTCTGAAAGCTCCATTTTTTTTTTTTTTTAATCAATCTTATATTGAAAAGTGATTTGATTTGAGTAGGGTTTGAGTGGGTACACCAAAAAATCCAGAGCCAGCACAGAACAAGCTGCAGAGGCATGAGACTGAAATTCAGAGAACATGTAGAAGTAGCAGTGCTCTGTTAAGGTTGCCTTGGCTTTTGAAAAGAAACAGAGTCTTTAGAAAGATTCATAATTGACAAAATTAAGGATTTCCTTCCACCAATATCTTTCTCTAGACTTCTGCAACCATGAACAGTGAGGTTTAGCTTTGAACATGCTCGATTCCCCAGTATTATCCTGTATGTACTAGTACTTTAATTAGTGTAGTAATGAAGCACAATGAATGAAGATAGCAAAGTCACCTACAAAAAAGAGAGTTGAGAAGAGTTTTAAACACTGCTCACCCATGTTCCCTTCTAATGAAACACGTGTGCCAATGGTTTAAATACTTCTGTCAATGATCAACTTAAAACATTACTTTTTTTTCTTCCTTGAAGACAGTCAGTCTTCAGGGACTTTAAATGAAAATTATGTAAGAGTATACTAAATTACTGAATTAACTGGAGTGATACACTCAGACCACATAGGAAGACATAGCTCAGATATGACAATCAAGATCAACCATACAAACAGTAGCTAAACATGAGTTAACACTGTTTTGGGGAAACAAAAAAAAAAAAAAGAAAAAAAAAGAAATAAGAAAAAAAAAAAAAAAAGCCAAAAATGAAAACAAACAAAACCAGCCAAAACTAAAGGAAAGAAACAAATAAAAAGCCCAAATCCCCCAAACCAAAATGAAAAGAGCAAACAATCTGTCCTCCCAAAACAATAACAAACAAGCAAAATCAACCCCCCACAAAATCACTTCCCTCCAACAAAAAAGCAAAAGCCACAGTTTCAGGGGAAAAAAATATGATACCAAATAAAAGAAAAAGTGCCTTTCCACCTTAAAAAGAATTTAGTGGTAGAAAGTCTCTCCAGGTAGTTAAAAAAAATTGTGCTGGTTTATATGTATCAAGAGGAACTTAAAAATAATTATGAAGTATAACTGAGTTTAAAAAAGCAAATATTTCAGTTAGTGATCTGAATTTCTGAATTTGCATCTATACAGTTAAGCTGGGTTTCAGCTTTGATTTGTAAAATACTGGCACTTCATAGATTATTCAGTTAAAATGGAGGAAAAAAAGCCCTAAGATTATGAGACTTCTCTAGAGTTTGATCTTTTCGTTGGGAATCTTTCACTGAATTTAGGGAACACAGGATCAGATCTCTGAATACGAGTTTGTTTCTGTTTCATATGCTGCTTCATGCGGTTTGCATAGAATTGACTCCCTTCACCCTGCTTGGCCCAGAAAAAAAACAGTTTTGAAGGCCAACTTCTTTTAGTTAAGGTGCTTGCCAGTTTCATTCTTTCACATGCAAAATATGCAAGCTTTGTATATACGAAAATACACAAAGCAACAAGTTTGACCACTACCCTTCACATCAGTAGCATATTTTTTATATTTTACTTTAACTGGCGAAGCACAATTTATGGATCTTCAATTTAAGGTAATTTAAAACAAACAAATCAACAAACTCACAACAAAACCAACAGAAAAATAGAATTATGCATCCTGTTACAAAATTTGAGCTTGACATTTTCAAACAAGAGCAGTCATTCTCTTTTGCTTACTTATCTATATATTGTATTTAGTATATTTTCCTAAAAATAAAATTGCACAGGTTCTACATTTAGCTAAACATTTAAAACTTTAGGCACTGAGCAGTGAAGAAACTTACAACCCCTAAAAAATGAATCTGCTCAGAATATTATTATATGAAACTTCTGAAACATGATATAGAAATGTTATGTACATCTTAAGTATTTTTAAGTTATGCTTTCCATTATAAAATTTACCACAAATACTGCAAATGACAGTAAATTTATTACATTTTTTTCCAGGTAATTATGTTATGTTGCAGCATAAATTTAAAACTTACACCCCAATTGGGTCTTAATTTCAATCCATCAGTTTTTTCTGTAAAGCCATTGCACCGCCTGAGGTCTTTTGTTAAGAGGCTGTGTGTTGATTTTGGTTTGGTATATCACACAGGACAATGTAGCTCTGTAGTGTCATTAAAATTCATCTATAATTAGAAAGAACCCGAATGGTTTCCATTAGGCATATTAAAGAGTGAAAAAAGAGATTAATTCTTTCTTCATGCATGAAATGCAAAACAAGACGTGGAGTAGGTGAAAACAGTAACAAAATTAGTTTCACAAAATAGTGCTGACGCTTGGTCAGCATGATGAGAAATGTGATTAGCCCCGCAGCAATCTATCAAGATAGTTCTTGTCGGTACTATTCAAAGGTGAATTTTAAAATAGGATTTCCAGAAAGCTACTAAAACTTTTGTATATATATGAGCAAAGCAATATTGCAGAGTAGAAAGCCAAATATATTGTTTGAAAAAGTAACAAGTAACGAGTGTTGTCATCCTTGATTAATCAGAGGCACAAATCAACTACTCAGTAGTGAATGAAAGGAGATCAATAAAGGCACTGATTGTGTGTGAAATGCCTTGCAAGTAAAAAAAAAAGTAGGTTCCATTTTAAATAAAGTTGGAAGGCAAAAAGGCCACAACTGACTTCTAAATAATGTTGTCCTACCAGATGTCAGGTATTTTATCTACCATAGAGCAACACATTAAGAAACATTAAAACAAGACCCAATGCTTAAGAAAGAACGCTTCTCTCTTAGACACTCACAGGGAAAAAAAAAGCAACTGAAAATAAAAATTAAAATAATTCTTAGAGCAAGAAAAAGAATTAATCACATGCCTACATTACAAAGTGTTTATGCATTAGTCCTAAAATAAAGAGTTACAACTTAGACCACTGCAACCCAAAGCTCTAAAATATAGCAACTATTCTGAAGAATGGTTTAAAACTATCTTCAGAATGTGCATTTTAATTATACTCATTCATAATGCTAGCAGATTTAGACAGAAATTTAGTGAAATGACACATATATCTATACAAACGCACAAGAACCAATCATATGCTCATCAAGAATGTAATTCCTTGTGGATAGTAAACGTGTCTGAAGTTGTACCTATGTTCATTGTGTTGCAAATCAAAAGTCATCCACTGATCCAACAAAAAAATCTTACAATAAAAAAAGTGTGGAACTTAGAGAAAGCTAAGAGGAAAGCATATATATGAGAGTGTGTATGTATGTATCTGTTCTAGTGTGAAAGCCACCACTGTAGGCTGATAGACCCCTTTCCAGTTAACATTTATCTTCCATCTGTATTTAGAATATAGTTAGTGATTCACATAAAAACCACATTGTTATTTCTGGCCTCTCTCCCTTCAGACTGCACAGAATGTGCAATTATGAACTAACATTTCAGTTTTAATTCAGATTTTAAGGTAGAAGCTCTAACAATATCTAATGTAATAAAATACCTTATTCATTTAAAACATATAAAGAATCCATCAGAAAGGGCCTAGCCCTGTAATATCCAAAGTTTTATGAGAAATACTGTTCTAAATATTTGAGCTTAATTTGATTGTAAATACTGTCTTGAGCTAACCATTCAATGTGCTACTACACCTTCAACTTCTACAAACTATGCCTCCAACATAATACTCTTCCAAGCTGCTAGACAGATCCAGTGACTTGCATTCCAAACTGTTTTGTTTCAAAGCTACAATTCAAGTGTTATACACCATGAGGCTGATGGAAGATAAGTCTAGGGTTTTCACTCACATCTGTATGTCAGAGCCCACCTAGCTTTCCCTTCTGGCTGCATCTACTCTGTAACATTCATGGAAGGACAGGTCATAAGTGGTTTAGATGATCAACCTAGAGTAGTTTTTAGCATTAGAAAAGAGCTGTTCAAACAGAGCACTCAAAGATTGGCAGCTACATAGAGTTATTAATGTTCTTTACTCAGGCCATTAGATTTTAAGGATCATTTTTAAAATGATAAACTTTCTTCCCTATGGCAATGACCAGTAAATTAATAACAACAAGGGCACTGGGATGGCTTTTTTTTTCAGATACATTAGCCTCGATATATATACACATATATATATGTTCCATGATCTACATATGTATATTCCATGACCATAAGAACACAAAGCATTCTTTTCAAAATATCACTTCCAGTGATTAAACTGATTGTTAGCTCCGCTTTAAAAACACCATTAGACACACCATATAAAGTGATTTGAATGGAAAAAGTGCATGGACTTATCCAGGTTATTGTTCATTCACTGTAGGGGTTGGTTTGGACGTGCTTACCTGACACGTGCCCACTGAATCTAAAGGAAACTTACATCACTGTCTTTGATTGATCAATGACAGTTCTCTCAATCCTACAATCACCAATCTTTGCACTTGCATGAAAATACAGATACAAATCTGCTAAACCTTTGAAATGGTCAGCATTGTCCCACATGTAATGCCACCCACATTCATTGCAAAATACAGCTAAAGAAGCAAGGTTTGCACACTAACCAAGAGATCTCTGCTTTTCCATCTCTGCAGCTGTTTATAGCCTTAGACTATCCAAAACATGTGAACATTATCATGATCCTGTCCCTCTGAGGACAGTTAGGTAGTGAATCATCTCTTAATAATATACAGCTATAGGGTTTTTTTTGTGGAGTTGGAGAGGTAGTTGAGGGGTAAAACATGGGGATTGGGTGGGGAAAGCTGTTGGGGGGTTTTGTGTTGCTCTTTTTGGTCCTGGTTCAAATATTTGAGCTGTGTAGGGAAGCTAGATATTGAAAGGACAGAGTTCATTTACATAGAAGGCATGAATCAAATGTCTGTAGTCTACTGTCCTGGACCTCTACCTCTTCCTATCCTATTAGTTCTTCAGTGTAAAAGTAAACCTTTGCAAGATGTCATCTTCCTGCTTCATGACATGCCTCCTATGATCTTACTTAACAATCAATATGAGGGAAATTTTTATCAGATACTTTATCCAATCCTCACATTTTCTACTGCAAGACAAATAGAAAATCATGCCAGTCTCCAGCTTTAACAAGGTATTTTACTCCAAAAATTAATGCCAGAAATTATGAAGGGCTATAATATTACCTTTCCTTATTTTAGGGGCCTATAAGCACCAACTTAGAGCTGTCCTGAAGTATTAGTAAACAGAAAAGTTTTGATTTAAAAAACCTAGATCCATCAATGTCCAATAAAATTTGTAACCAAAATCCCTCTCCTCAACTGTGAACTTTCTTTATTCTTAGAGGAATAACTCATGTGCTGTTTGGAGTAGAGATTGATGTTACTCACTCATAGTGGTGACAATGGGCAACTCTCTCTCACTCGAGGAGTAATCCCATTTAAAGAAGGAATCTCTGTGCACAGTCTGAGAAAGGGTGTGTTAGAATTCCTTATGGTTAAGAAGAGGGACTGAGCGTTTATTGGATACAGTAATTGACTGTCAGTCAGATGTCTCCAGGCCAGCTGTGTCAAGTCAACAGCTTTAGATAAGTTATCAGCTCTATCAGTTGTTGGTTCCTTTATCAGGAACTTTATTAGGTCTGCCACATCTTCAAATCACTATAAGCATGTTTAACTTTGGGATTATAGAGTCTGGCTGGTTTCAACATTATTCAACACCTTCTCCAGTCACCACTGGTAGCTTTGCAAATAGGGCATTGTTCAAGTGGTTTTAGGCCCACTCCAGGCACAGCACCCAGCTACAGTCCCTTCCAGCTGAAACACTCTTTTCTATTCTAAATTTCTTACAAAGCCAGATGTACGAGAGATGAAAAAATCCATACAAAGCTGTGTCACAATGATGATGAAGAAGAAGATGATGATAAAAAATTTATTTGACTGTTTCTTTTCTTTTCTTTTCCTCCAAACAGCAGATCCACCGGTCTACAAGTATGCACGAAATGAAGTTTGCATGAGCCTTTTAAAGAAAGAAGTTGTTAAATATTTATGATACTGAATTACACATACAACACAAAATATTGGTAACATCAATCACTTATGCATTAAAATTTCAGGCCATTTATTTTATATTAGCAACCAGCTTTACGTGTCTTTCAGAGGAATGCCTGAATGGAGTACATTTCAGAAAACATGCCTCAGGGTTAAAAAGGATTAGATCACATCTTCATAGTCCGCATCAAAAGCATAAGATTGAGTGTTCATTTATTTTTTTTTCCTCACATTTCAAATTTTCCTGCTGATTTATTTCTGCATTAAACATATCTAATAATAGAAGTTTAATTCTGCAATCCAAATCAAAATGAGTTTTGATTGTGTTCTTAAAATACGTTGATAAATTACAAATCAACTGTACCAACATTTTTCCCAATCCACAAAGAAGTAATGACAGTTGTAAACCACAAAAATCTAGAGATTGCTCCTTCACATATGAGTAAGCAATCTTATTACTGTTAGTGAGAACGCTTATCTGAATATTCACTCCCATTCATAAAGAAGGAAGCCTCAGACCTCACTCCAGATTTAATTAAGGCCTTCTGTGAATACAGCCTGTAACTGAAGCTTCACACACAGTTTGATCTAATGTCAAAACACAACATTGTCAAGTTTGGTGACATGCTTTCATGTTGCATTAGATGACCTGTCTGCGTCTCAGAACTAAAGCAATAACAGCTCGTGTCTTCCAGCTCTTACTCCACCAATTTAGTGTTCAGCCCCCTAGGACCAAAGAAACCCAAACCAAACCACAACTCACTCTCTCCTCTCCAACCCCTCCCCACCCCCACCGACTCTCTCTCTCTCTCTCTCTCGCTCTCTCTCTTTCTCATTCCACGCCCTTTATCAGAAGACTACATAACAAAATCAAACCTGACAATTTTTCTATTAAGCTCTTACATGAGAAGCTGTTCAGCACGGCTCTGAACAATTTTTGGCTCTGTGCAGTAAAGGGTCTCTTTACAGGGGATATAACCTAACTTAAGGCAGAAAGCCCTGAAGAGTTGAAGTAAGCATTGCATATTATAAATCACTAGACATGAAATACTTGCTTCTGGTCACAACTAGGATGGCTTCAGGCCAGAAGCACAGAACCTCCCTGAAGAAAAACTGAAAGAATCAATTGTATCTTTTGTAAAATTCTAGGGAAATATTCATCCTAAGTTCAAAACAGATTTTTTTTTTTTTTTTGTTCAAGACACAGTCCACAAATCAGAGTGCAATGTATGTTTGTTATAACAGAAAGGAAAAAGCTGAAACTGAGCTTACAAGATGATGATTATTATGAAATTAAGGAACCTCTGACTACTTGTGACATTCTAGTTCTCTGAATTAATTAGAATAATTTTCAAGCAATGTCAGCCAAGGATTTCAGAATTCTAATATTTAAAATAGGTGTTCATATGGGAGATCAAGTGTAGTGAAAGTCCTGAAAGGAAGACAGCAACTTGAAACCAAATGATCAAAGACTTTGTGAGCAAATAGAGTTAAATATGGTGAAATATGTTTCCCAGCCTTGGCATCCAGCAGAGAGACTCACTGGTGTCTGGATAAGCAGAGGCTAACTTGTACACAAACCTTACTATCTCCCCAGTAAAGTCATATTTGTAAGTGGAGGACGTTGGTAGAGATTACCAAAAAAAAATATTCTGAGAGTGGATTAGACAGAAAACACAGCACAGGCTTTGAAAAGAAAAACTCTGCTCCCATATTTACCTTGTCCAAATAAAATTGATGTATGTGGAAGTAAACACAGACAACTAATCCTCATTCTCAGGACCATTTTAATCACTTTAATTATTCCTCTCAATCCTGTTGTCCATTGGTCTCCCATTTCTGCCTCCCTCAACATATGTATGATACTTTCCATGTTTCCAGCAGTTTTACAAAGCAGGACTTTTGTTCACCCAATCTGCAGGTGCAGCAAAGGCCTCAGCAAGGGGGAAAACAATTAACTTTAAAAAGCAGCTACATTATGTTGTTCATACTCTTATCTCAACAGGGACTGTTAACAATGTGTCCGGAGAGTGGTAACACGCAGCCTATGAACCATGATTCTTTTGTTTGGTAAAATGTAGAAATAGTGTAAGTTGTAAGAATTGGTGCAATAGCTTTGTCAATTTACCATATGAAACCCATCTTTGTACCAATATGAAATAAACCCCCCCTCAGTTCCATGTGTGAAACTGGTTGACTCCACACCACATGATGAATCCCACTTTTAGGGATGACAATACTTCTTCAAGGTCTTGACTAAAGCATAAGTTCTCATGAAAATTAAGTTAACTGCAGTTCAAGCATCTGACAACCAACCAGATAAGTCTTATTGTTGCTTGTAGAGATGATTTCACTATATGTTTTTTAACATAAACTTTTGCCTCTCCCATGCATTTGTTTGGTAATTCAAGTAAGCCTTTTCACAGGTCTTAAATAAAACAAAGCCTCAAATAGTGCAATATTTGGAAACCAGAATACTTAATCTTCAGGTCAATTCTATGGAGCTGACTTCATTGTCTTAAAGAACTCTACATTTTCCTGTATGCATTTCAAAAAATGCACAGATTAATTTTCAACGTACTAAATACTATTAAGTCTGGGCTGAATCTTAGGCACCAAGTTTGTCTCATAATTTCACTTCTGTTGTAGCCCACATTAGTTTTTGATTACTCAAATAAAAGGGCATTGTGTAAAGAATATAATGTATTTTTTATTCTCCTTAATCTATAGATTTATATTACAGGTTTATTCTTGATTGTACTAATTTGAAAGCAAACCAGTGAGACACTCCTAGTCAGAACTACAATTTAATAGGAAAATTGAAATAAATGCAAAAAACCACTGGCTTAACCTGTCAGAGTCAGGATACGATCTGCCACCCTGTCGGTCAATCGGACTGCTACACTGGTAGCAGTCCGATTAAATGATGCCTGCAGTCCTCTTGGAGTGATAGAAGCGGTTCTGTTGAAGCAGTGATCCTGTAGAAGGGTCTGGTCTTCCTCTGAAGGTCCAGTGGTGGTTATGTAGCTCTTGTCTTCTAGGAATCCAGTGGAAAAAGGCTGCTCATGGTGTTCAAAACCGCAGATTACATCCAGGTAGGAATGCTTCGTTCCTCCCCCTGGGTGGAGAACCTTACAATGGGAAGATGTAATTTTATAAGTCACGCAGTGAGAATTGATGGCCCATAAGCAGAAGATACGCCGTTGGATGGAGTTACCGGGGATGAGTCATGAAGGAGATGAAGGAGCATTGCCCCACAACTTAAGAAGATGGTGAATAGAATACATACTTTTTTGATTACATCCTACATTGTAACCTAAAACGTTGCCACAAGATGAGTTGATCTTGATCTGGCTCATTGTTCCTTTATCCTGTGTATATCGATGTTGCGGAGGTTTTTATTAGTTAATTGTACTTAGGTTAGTTGTATGTACCCCTGTTTATACCTTGTATACTCTCCCTGTCAATTATCTGTCCCCTCCCCTGGTTGAGCAAGAGGTTCCCTCCCTCTCCCCTGTCATTCTCCTTTCACCCCTGCCCCAAGTTCTGGAAAGGTCCCTGTCATTTTTTTATGCATTGGCCCTTACAGGTGTATTCCCCCTTCCCTGTTTTCCCCTTCATTGTGTAGCCTGTCCCTCACCCCAGGACCACATCCTTGGGCTTTCCCAAGTGGTCATGTTTGTGCCTCCACCCCTGGGACCTTGGGAGTATGAAACCCCCTGTCACCTTTGTTCTGAAGGTCACTTGGAGCAGAGCATAGGAGGTTTGATCCTCCTCTGTGAAACTCCTGGTGGCCTGACTCAGTTTCTCCCCATCAGCCAAATAAACCTTGGTCTGGTATACAGAGCTACTGAGTCCTCTCTGCTTTTGCTTCTCTACGCAATCACCACCTGCTTGTTAAGCTGCTATCGGCTCTGCGAGCTGTGGCTGCGATAGGGTTCTGGGGATCAGCGAGGGTCCCCAAAGGGGTCACCTTCGACCAGTGCAGCCTTGGCACTCCGGGCAGCCGAGTACGGCAAAATATCCCTCTTTGAGAAATGGTTCTAAAGAGTAGGGGATGTATGAAAATAGAGCAATTGGGGTACCTTGCAATGCATTTCAAACAGCACTGTCAACATGATGAAAAATATATAGAGAAAAGAGACATACAAAAAATGAAAGGCTAATTTATTAAACTCTCAGTTAACCATCAAAACCTGCATAAAATGATACTGGCATCATTTGCTCTGATATAATGACAAAATGTTGATTTCATCTTAAAATGTGATTTATTACAAGCATAATACTTTAAGCATTTATCCAACTACAGCATTTAATACATCTCGGTTTAATGTTCTGTCTAAAACATGAATTCCTAAGAAGTTACTTCTGTAGCTCTTATTCCCATAAGCCTCCAATTGAAAATAATGGAAATATAGTCACACAAAGTGAAAATCTGCAACACTTTGGACCTATCTCACAGTTACTGGGAGTCAGTGTTCACTGAATCCAGTTAGTGCTAACTCAAGTGTGTAAAGCCCAAATATGCAAATGCTGCCTGGATGGGCTGTCTGCAATGTACAATTTATTCTTTGGATTTGATCCTTTAAGAACCCAAGTGCCTTTTATGTGATGCCTGCATGTGTGGAATTACAAATTCTTTTCTTGTAAAACTCAGATAGCTAATAGTAAATCAAATAATAAAAATCAAAACGTAAAACATTTTTTTCATCCTTTACCCACAGGTATTTTGAAAGAGAAAGCGTAGAAGCTGTCTTGTTTTTTTCTCATTCGGTGGAAAAAGAATCATTAAACATATTTATAAACATGTTTCTGTCCAGTGACTTTTATTTATTCTAAATAGAAGTGTATTATATCAATCCTGGGCAAAAAAATATTACTACTATGAAACAATGTAACTGCACATACTGCATGTCATATAAAAATCTAATGTTTCATACTCAGATCAAAATTTACATTACCCTGAATCAGTTTCTAACTAATCTTGTAAAGCTATGTGCTTAGTGGTTATCATTATGCTACACTATTCAAGCCTAAATGAATATTTTAAAAGTAACTTTTCATTTTTCCCTAACATAATAGTGTCAGAGGACTGTTCTATTTACATGTAACTCTTCTTTTTTGTAAACTAAAAGGTAATAAAAAAATTACATCCTCAACTGTATCTTTATTCAGTGATTTCATACCAAACTTTGTGGTAAGATGGAACTTGTGAGAGAAAGAATTTTTTAGTATAAAAAATATAAAATCTATTCACAGTTATTAAGATAAAGAGAAATCTGTAGAATCACTGCACATAAAGCAAAAAAAGGCACATAAAACAAACATACCAAGAAAAAAAAGTAAACTAGAGACAACCCCTCATATAACTTAGAGTTTCTCAAGTTCTAAAGATATTTCATGTTACTATAAAATAATAAAAATTAATAATATTTTAAAAAATGCAATTGTGTCAGAGAAGTACATATTTTAACTTTGTTGTGATATAAGGCTCAGTGGCAACTAAGCCACTAGCTCATTTCCCTCTTCCTTCCCCAAGGGATTGGTGAGGAGAATAAAAGAAGAAATTTGTAAGCTAAGAGCAGTTTAATAATTGACATGAAGTGAAATGTTTGTCATTTATATAATGCAAAGAAAAACCAGAGATGTACAATACCATTGCTCACCACCTAATGACCAAGGCCAATTCCCATCCTTGAACCCTGATCAAAGCCCTCCCCCTTCTGTGTCAATAAGTATGATTATAAGTATTATTTAATAGATAAAAAATAATCTGGTTAACTCCCTCTGTTTATATGCTAGGCATGACATTCTCTTGTGTGGAATATCAGGTCACCTGTCCCAGCCGTGTCCCCTCCCAGAATTTTTTGCGTACCTTCTCACTGGCAAAGCAGGAGAGACTGCAAAAGTCCTTGACTTAGAATAAACAACACTTAGGAACAACTGAAACATCAGTATATTATCAACACTATGCTCATACTGAATGCAAAACCAGCACTGGACCAGGTACTGAGTAGAAATTAACTCTATCCCAGTTGAAACTAGGGCAACCTTTAATCCATTTCTTGTATAACCTAGCCTACCAAAAATCCCAGATGTTGTGCATCAAAACTGGTACTTTTTTCCCTCTTTTATTTATTTTTTTTAATGAAACAGAGCACATAATTTAAATTAAAAGCTAACAGGAATACCAGTTTATTCTTAATGTGGTTTAACACTTGTGCTGATAGCAAGATATCTGACAGTGACTTTGACCACCAGATTCTCAGCTCTCTGTAAATCTCCCAGTTTCCAATGATTCAAACAGGATTAAAGGTTACCTCAAACAGAAAGGGAGAAAATGGTATTCCTTCTTTCACATTATTTCTCCTGGATATAGGGTATATACCACAGGTGGAAAAGTGTCCCATTAATCATGTTCTGCTAGCTTCTGGGACAAGCTGTTGGATAGTTTCATACAGTGTTTTCTTGTAAGCTACTGTCTCCTGGTGGCTTCAGGAGTGTGAAAACAGCCACTTAACAGGGTTTCTCCTACAGAAAAGGCAAGGCAGAGTTATCTTGATATCAGATATCAGCAAACTGGCTGACACAAGTTTCTAACTGACTGGTTAAAATAGGAGGGAAACACACATTCAGAAAGTACCTGTTTACACCCATAAGCATGAAAACGTTGTATCCTCTTTCTGAAAAGCTACAGAACTGTATTTTTCCTGTTTTCAAAAGATGTTAAAATATTGTGTTCTTTAATCTTGTAGGTACATTTCTTCTCTTTTCCCAGAATATTTAGGAAGTTGAAGAATCATTTGAAAAGGTAGAGGTTTGTCTCCTTTCTAAAGATGCATTATTTTAGGAAACATTTATGACACTTTCTCTTTCTTTTGATCTGATGAGTTTAATTTGGATGTAATTCAAGCATGTCTGAGCATCTGTCTTTCAATTCATCTTGTTCTGGATGCAAATTGGACACTCAGGAATTTTTTGCCTTTGTCCCAGTTTATCTGAGAGCAAACTAAGTAAAAATTGGATCGTCAGATCTTTGTAATGTATTTATGGATTATAGTAATGTTTAATTAAATATTTTTATTAGTATCTTTACCCTGATTATTTACATCATGTTTTACCTAAACATTTTAGCTGCACAAATAGGAAATAAAATATCAGTAAACTGAAAATCATTAAATAGTTAAGGACTTCCTGGACTCTCAGTCTTAAGTAACTGGTGACATAGTCTCTAGTTTTAGTTAGACGAAATTAAGGAAATCAGCCCTCTATGGCTAAATTCTGCCAATCAGTTACAGTATTGGCACCAGGATTAGTGGTTGGACCCAACCTCTAACACCAGCTTTTAACAAAATGCCATCTGAAGTGTCCACCTACCCAGAAATTATCTGACTCCTAGAGCTCACCCTCAGCTAAGATTCCTGCATTTCAGGTGACAGTCTGAGGTAACCACTGTTACGTTTGATTTTTAATGGGTATGCATTTATGTTCTCTGCAAAACCCTTGCAAGTTAAGACAAAAATAGCACAAGCATAAGGATTGTTAACATGAAGGTCATAGTAAACCTGTTTTCTGGATGGCAAGACTGAAGATTTTTTTCCTCCCTATTGCAACAGCAGATAGCAGTACTGCAAGATTTAGAGCCACTGCAGTAAGATGTCTCTTATGGGCAGGGTAGGGTGGTGGTGGTCAGGTTGGGCTCTGTGATGGGTGTTGTCATGGGAATCACTTGTCTCTCTCTAGTACACTTCTGTAATTAATATTGTTGCTCTTACTGCTCATTATCTTACCTAATTGCTGTCTCCAGTAAATTGTTCTCATCACAACCCCCGATCTTCACCTTTTGGGCCTCCAGTTCTCCTTTCTTGACATGTTGCAAAGGGATGGGAGAGGGAAGAATAAGTGAGTGAGTGCGTGAGTGAGTGGTGCTTGGCTTGGAATAATGAATTCAGGAATACAGTTCCTAAACCACAGCAGGCTGTCACAGAGAAGGCAGCACAATTATGATGTAAAAGAGAAAATTGATAAGGTACAGTTAAATAAAGACTAATGTTTGATGCAGATGTTAGCTCAAGAAACACCTATCAGCCTTTGCCTGAATGGTGACCACTAATTGAATTAATATATTCTGAAATATATAATGGATGGGACACTTTAATCCATTTCAATTACTAAGACCTGGTGAGAAAGGAAAGATTTTTCTGTCTTAATATACACAAAAAACATTTCCTTCAATAATTTATAGCTTAAAAAAAGAATCACCTGGTTCAACACTGGGAGCAAAGCAAATTGCCTGGGCCTCACAGGGATGACTGATGCAACAACATAATTAATATATAAAGAATACAAAACCAACTATGGTTAAGTAAATGTAAAATGGGAATTTGTATGTGCCTCGAATCAGCTTTGATTTAGTTATCCCAACTGATATTTGCTGAAGCCTATTAAGAGAGGCATATAAATGAGAAGTGAAATTTGGCAGTTTATTCAAAGTTAAGTCTGCTGGAAACTAAAGTGAATAAATATACAAAATATAGGAACTCATTAAGCATTTTAGCCTTAGTCAGATGCTGAAAACCCTAAGTTTGTCCCACCTTAAATTTTGCTGTAAAACACTGAAGTGCTTGCAGTTGCTAGAATTCCATGTTTTATAGTATTTCATTTCTACTTTAATTCAAACTGTGTTACGTGGTTTTCTTTCTAGTAATACAGGGACAAGCCTGAAAGAAACAGTGTCAGTATTTCAAATGGAACATATTTCTCTACATACTTCACAGAATATAAGGTCCAAACTCTATACCCTCATGAGGATCCTCTCCCAGTGCCACAACTTTTTAGTCAGCTACACTTTGCTTTTTGACTTCCCAATTAGGCTGACATTTCTGTAGCACACTGGGTGGGAGGCATAAACATCTCAAAGGTGTGTCAAGCCCCATTTCCTTCCAAAATAGTTTAAGAGGTGCAGCTGAGGTGTTGACATGCAAGTCTTGAATGGCAGCAGCAGTGTGACATTATGGACCAAGAGATCCATAAAAATGTGCTGTCCTAAAATGCTGACAAGAGGCCTGCACAGAGCCTTACTCTCAGCAACACAGATTCACAATAGTTAATGCAGTGAAAAGAATATACATCTCAGACATCCAGAAAATTACTATGTTTTTTTTAGCCCCTCCTTCTTTAAAGCCCATCTCAGAATATTTAGGCTTTCATTTTACTTCTACTGCAAACTGGATCATTCAAGCCATTTTTATTTGCATATCTATATAAAGGACAATAAAGTTTTTCTCAGTCATCATGTGTCAAATAGGATGAGGGTAAACACTCACAATTGGACAAATTTGTATGAGTAACCTGACCTGTATTTTCTGCAATGTGAAAACTGCAAGTCAGCTGTGTGCCAGTAACAGATTAAGGGACATAAACACAGCACACACAGAATAAATTAATCCTGTTAAAAGTTTCTTAAAGGTCTAGAGAAAAGCAAAAATCATAAACTGAAAAGCAGTTCTTGTTATTTCAGATGCTTGTGCCTAGTATAACTAACAGTGTGTGAATCATTGCATACAGATGAACTGTGAGGTGAGAAATTAAGGTTACTTCATTTAATCCAAATAATGAAATATTACATTATAGAACTCTGAAATAATTGTGGATGTGAAGAACACAGACAATAACATGGTTTTCAAATTGCGGCCATCAGTGAAACTTATGTTACCTAGAATGAAAGAAATGCTGTGTGAAGGAAATTATTAAGCTTTAGAACCTCATATATTAAAGTCTCTCTGTTGCAACACAAAAGATATGATATTACGTAAGCTCCATATAGTGTAATTGAATGTGTTCAAAGAAAAGGTAAAAATATTGATAAAAAGACTGCAGTGGGAATAAAGAAGGAATGTAAAAACTTTCTGTAAAATTGAATTGTATGAAAGAATTTTAACTTTAAAAGAGGAGAAAAATGAATTGCAAAATAGACATATGTATTAAAAATCAAACTGAAGCACTCCTGGAAAGAATACATGACAATCAATAATTACACATAATATTCACTCAAAGATGGGAGAAATTCAATTAACGTTTAGTCTTATTAAGAAGTTTTAAAATCAGGTTTTGTTTCTTTTTGTATTAAAGAGTTTTCATGTAATTCTACAGAAGATTTAATAAATACTCTCTGCATGGATATTAGAGGATTTTACTGGTTGCTAAGATACTGCAAAAACTTTTAAAAAATTATTCTGTGGGTAAGTATTTGCTGGAATAATGTGTAATGCAATATTACATTTGCTCTGAATGCACAGACATGGAAGGTATTTATGAAGTCTGCAAGACTATCCAAATTTTTGAGACTAAGAACATTAATTTGTTCAGGCTACACATGGGAGAAAGACTCCAGCAAATCACACTTCTCAAGAGTGAAACAGATGCTGGCTTTAAGCAAATTAATGTAATAGATGAAGCATTCAGAATTGATTTTCATCTCGTAAGTCTACTCTCAAGTCTTTTTTTCAATCTGTGGCAAACAGGATGGGGAAATGACCTAGTGAAACGGTGTACAACTGATAGTAAAAGTGATCTATCATCCTTCAATCAGCTCTCTACACATGTAACAACATCTATTAAATCCTATTGCAGTTAAATTGTGAAAAGTATCAAGTGCTTTAGACAAAAATAACAAAAAGAGCCCCAACATCCAACAAATCAAAATCTCAGTTAGAGCTTACACTATCTGGTAGGTTTACACTTTCCTCAAACAAATAAGTAATGATTTGTTTGAAGAAAGTCAGTTATTTATGTACGTTTCTTATACCTCCAGTGAAACCTAGGAGACCATTTTCAGTAAGTCCTCTTCTTATCACGAGCCTTAATTTTATTATATTTTTTAAATTTTGATTCCTCATTATCAAAATATCAGGGCACTTCTTAAAATACATACATCCTCCAGGATGCCGTAGTCATCACTTATCAAGTTAGTTGGGACTAGGTTTGGATCCTTGGTGTTGGTTCATCTTTTTTTATAGGAATAAGTCAGGTAGAAAAGGTTTCCTCTTAAACATTTTACTTTCCTTTCTTGTTTTTTTCTCCCCTCCCTCCCCACCTCCCCTGCCCCCATCTGGCTGCACTCAGTCCCTCCAGTTATCCATAGAAGGTTTAAAAACAGCTGGAAGCATATAAGTATGTTGATGTATATTAGTTAACCGCACAGTCCTCGGCACATTTCTGCTGCCGGACTAACGCTGTGTGTGTCTTTGTAGATCAGATATTTGTGCAGGATGTGACCTGGTAGCATCAGGACCAAGGTACAGCATGTGGCTTTCTGCTGGGACCATATCTGGAGAGAGGCCAGGTGCCCAGTTTCTCCATCAGCCCTGCTTCAGCGTGACTGCAAGAAGGAAAGCAATGCCATCCCATTCTCGTCCTTGTTCACGTGTACGTTTAGAGTGGGCAGCTCTCTGATTTCCAACAAGGAATTAAAGTTTAAGCTATCTTCTTCTGATCTCAGGAATGTAAAGAGACACTTCTAAACCTGTCAAAACCCCAGGATTTACTTCAAGTTATTCTATATTTTCATGAAAAGGAAGCAAGATATTCTTTTTGCTGTTGTTTCTCTGAATGTATACGATGCAATTTCCCATTTCATGTTTTGCAACACAAGTTTTGAAAACACCTTTTTTTCTTATGAAACATATTGTATTGCCCTTGTAAATTTATAGCTCCTCAGTGCAACATTTTACAAGAACAGAAAATGTCTGAGACAAAAAAAATTAAAATGGAATATCTGAAAGAAAAAATTACATTCATGTGTTTTGCTAGCTTCAAGATGCAAATGTCTGCACCTTCCTAAACTTTCTGAAGGTTTATTTGGTTCAATTATATACTTTTATTTGCTGTACTTTCTAAATCACTGCTGCTTTTGAATCTTATTTTGTGTCTGTTCAGGATAAGCTGAAGCGTTCCTTTTCTGTGCTCGGTGAACAATGTGTTTTACAGCATTAGCAAATCAAAGGTACCAGTTCCTTCAAATCAAAGTTGCATAAATGTTTGATTTCACAATTCCTTAATACATTACAAAGCTTTACAGATTAGACCATAAATATGTGTAAATTTTTGAGACTGTTCAAACCTGTTGGTACTGCATGATTACGTTCAGACTTAGTGTAGGCAATGGTGTGTGTGAATCTGCTTTAATTTCAAGTAAATTTATACACAAGAACAAAGACAACCTTTCCTGTCATACCAGGTGCACAAGGATACATTAAAACTAACAAAGCAGAAAAGGGTCTCAATTGAAGCAGTTTTTAAAATGACAGCTTAATGAAAGCAGTGTGAAAATACTGCAGTTGGGTGGAAAACATCTGTCCTCAACTATTCCTGAATGATGGAATGATATGAGATACTTAAAGGGTATTTTACCAGTCTATGTCTGTATCAACTACTTCAGGCATGACCTGATCCCTTTAATATCACAGCAGTGACACTCCACAAAACCTTTCAGATGATCTGTAGATTCTGTAGTGGTCCTTCTGCATTAAAGGAAATCTTCAGAAATGTTGTATGCCATCATTCATGGATGCATAATTAAAACTTGCATTTTTGTTTTAAATAAAAATCTGGGAGTGTAAAATAACTATATAGACTTATGATGAAGTAATGTTATTTGGGAGATATGAAAATGAGAACCTTAAAAAATGTCATTTATAAGTGCATACATAAATCTAATACCTTAACTATCATTGTATCTGAATCCATAAATACTAACTGTATACTCTGATGAAAGTCATCCTTACATATTTCTTCAATTTGCTGATGTCCATTTAATGGTTTCAAGCAATGTTTCTAATCAATCATTTTCCATTTCTGCCCAGTATTTTATACTCCACCTTGCATTTTCGGAGCAGTATTACACATCCAAATTGTGCCCTCATTGTGACACAAAACCATCTTTGATTGACAGCAGCAGCAAGTTCATCACTACTTCATGTTCATTTTTTACAGTGTGATGTAAATGGTGTCTTACTGGCAACATCTATAAAATCATTTGCAATTCTAGCTGAGCCATTCATGCTGCTGGGGTCAAGGGTATGCCATTACTTCAAGTTTAAAATCCTGTGATATAACTCAACAGTGCAAATTTGCTTCAGGCAGGTGGCACAGAGGTTCTCAGTTTTTTGGTTTTTTTTCTCCTCCAGAATAGGGAATTAATTGGTCATTTGTTTTGTGTTCCAAAAGGGAAACAAAAAACCAAGGGAGAAGTTTGGAACAATTTGAAAGTGACTCTGACAAGTATTCCTACAAAATGTATCTGGGCAGGTGATTAGCCCATGATTTATAGGCGAAACACTGGGTAGAGGATGCCAGTAAAATGAGAACAGACACTGGGGATATTTTTCTGCAAAACTGCCTAAATCTCAATAGTTATTAGATAATGTAACTTAATTATTGTGCACCACAACTTATGCATTTTCACATACATGTTTCTAAATTTACTTCCCTGGGATTGGTGTTAATCAGAGCTGTGCTTTGAGAAGAGTTGACAAGTGAATTTTAGCCCTGACAATGCCATTGCTGGCAGGTCGTTCTCTGTTTCTGTGGGGGGCATTGTTTGCTGGTGATTTTGTTTTACTGTGTAGTTGTTTTAGTTGTTTTTGTTTAGATTTTGTTTGTTTGGGGGGTTTTGTTGTTGTCTGGGAGGGGGGTTGTTTGTTTTTTAATATTTTATATTTGATTTTGATCTCTTCATCTTGTCTATCTTATCCTCTGTATACTCACTACCTATCCCTGTCTTGCGGAGCAGCAGCAACAACGAGTTGTTTGGGTGCTTGGCCACCAGCTGCAGTCAGACCACCATGCTTACAGGCAGATAGATATACATATGGTTTGGCTTGATTAGATAAAATACACACATTTACCTAAAAATCTGAATATTTCTGTAAAATCTTGGCAAGAAGTTTAAACCTAACTGTTAAGGTCTGTTATGAGTCCTGGTGTGCCTGTGATTTTTGTCAAAGTACAGTTCTAGTTCAAAGAAGTATAGGCTCCTCCTTTGGGTTTGATGTAGTTTTTATATTCCCCAAGACAAATGGCAAATTGTGAGATCCACTGAGGGCATTTTTGAAGCCATAAAATGTTGTTATCTCAGCACTCAATTGTCAACCTGTTGAGGAAATATGAATGTTTACGACTGGGGTGTGATTTCAAGCCCTAGAACTAAAAATAGTGTGAAATCCTGAGGTCACTGACATCAGTGATCAGCCACCTCCACAAAGGCATATTTTCCCATTTCTGAAGCCTTACAGAGATTACATGCTTAATATAAAAGAATGACAAAAACATTGCAAAGTGTGCAAGGAAGATAGGTCACCGTTCAGTTGTAGGTTAATTTAAGCGCCAGTGCTAATACTGCTGATGCTAGTGGGGTAAAACTTTCACCACATAAAAGTTAAACCACTGAGAAATGCAGAAAAGCATTAAACAAACTAGAACATCTCCTTACATAATTGATGTGTAGAAAACACACACAGAAACTATCACTTGGGGTTTGGACAATCAGTTGTTATGATGGAGGATAAACATAGTTCCAAAGAAATAAGTAAAAAAAATGTTTCTTCAAAGTCATGTGTAAAGAAATGAAAAAGAAATGAAAGGAGAAAAGCACACAGGTGCATATTATGCACATATACACACACACAAAATTGAAGCATAAAAATAGAGTAAATTCCTAATAAACATTTCTTGGAAGGCATTGGCTTATATTTGTAGAAAAAATATTTCTCTTTTAAATTAGTAGTACACCCACAAAGGAAAGAAGGAAAAACAGCAACAACAAGAAGACATTTTTGATTTGAAGAAAGCCCTATAAATATGTTGCACATTGCTATACCTGGAACACTTAATGTATGGTCTAAACAAAGGTTTTTTCTTTGGGTAGACACAAAGGAGAATTACCAACCAGATTTTCTCAAGAGCTAAACACCACACAAAAGTTTGCTGGCAAAAATATAGAAAATTAAGGAGACTTTGGCAAAGGAGTAAATACAACACCAAATTCAATATAGAACTCTTATTAAAACATTACTTAGCATTAATTTAGCACTTAGCCCATTCAACCTAGAAACCCTTAAACCTGTAAGATGCATTTACCAAAAAGTGTTTTGTGGAAAAGAGGATTAGCAGAAGAAAGGCAGAAAAGGTACAGAAAAAGACACATATGGCTACCAACTCCTACGGTTCCAGCATGAGTTAGAAATTCCAGGAGAAGACAGGGTCTAGATGAATGGCCACTTCATAGTCAAACCCCTTTAAATCCTAGGTCTTTCATGGGCCTGTCCCTCAGGTGGGACTTCTGGTCACTCAGCCAATCAGGAGCTGGGTCAGCGCTGCCCCTGCCGTGTGGTTGATTGATTGACTGATTGATTGATTGAATTGACAGCTCTCCTAGTCTGGGGGGTCTGGGGTCAGGGCACTGTCTCACCAGAAGCAAAGCCTGACTGGCCCCCATCCACACACACACACGTTGGCTTCAGACACCAAGCTCATCCTGTCTCTAACACACATTCAGCACTCTGGGACAATCCTCCAATGATGCTCATCCAGATGAAAATAAGTGCACAGTTGCAGTGTCCTTTCTTCTTATACCACAGGATTGTAATATTAATCAAACCACTTTTAACTTTAAAATGAAAATATAAGTGTTTTGGTTTTTTTTTTTTTACAAGAATGGTACTGGTGTAGAGTTATGCCTTTAAAGCTGAATTTAATCCTATTTTAGGAGACAGTCCTGGGATTTATCCACTGTTCAGTAAAAGACTGCGATTGTCTTTCACATGCACATTTTCCTGTATGCTCCCTAATTGTTTGTGAGTGGATAACATGGTCCTGCTGAAAGGTTATATTTGTTGTAATACCCTTCCTCAGAAATCTACATTTATAAATGTAATACTTTAGGACACTGTGCTGTATGTTTGGAGAAGGGGATGCAGCATCCACAATGTTAGATGTTCTTGCACTGTGAGTGCTCATTTCTGGGAACTCCAGGTGATTAAAACAAGAGTGGTGAACCTTGCAGGTCTAGGGTGAGTCCTAGATCAGTCAATGATCTAATGCATAAATGGAAGGATCATCATGGGTCTTTCATTAAGAAGCTGTCTGAGATGCTAGCTACTGCCCTAGGTACCTGGTAATGTGCTGATAGCTACAGCAGTTGCCTAGGAACAGGAAGGAAAAAAAAAACTGGCTTAGGCAAAGTCACAGATCTGCAAGCAGATATCAGAATTTAAGGTTCCCAAAATGCAGGAACAAAATTTGTAAGCAAAGTTCTCAGACTAAAAATAAGAAAGCTGAGTTACTAAGAAAGTGTACCTTTTAAGTCTTTGCTGAAGATTGAGCCTTAGCAGTTGAGCAAGTCTGCATAGAGTGTATAATCCATACAAAGAAAGTTATGATTAAGAAGAGTAAATAAAGGGAAATAATTCATATTTAAGCTGATGAGAAAGATAGCAAAAATTTCTCCTTAACACGAAACTTGAATAGAAGCCTAATCCCCACTGATTGTAAGAAAAAACAAATCTGACTATCATCCCAAGTGCTAGAGGCACTTTTCTGAAGGTCGGATGAAATAACTTTGCAAACCACTGGGTATAAGGATATGCCATACTTAATCTAAACCTCTGGTTGTTTCAAACTTTCTAGCCTCCAGGCAATGGCAAATAGTTCTGTAACAACTTATGCAGGGTGAAACTGAGATCATACTCAAGAGAGCAGCTTACACCAGGTAATGGTTTACATGTCATAATTACAATGAAATTTCCTGCCTGTTTAAGCACACCTGTGATGTCTAACTAGAATGGGAAATGGTCATAGCAATAGAAACTTCTCACAGTATGACATACACAGTCACTCTGCCTTAATTTTCTTAAGCACACTAAGCAGTCCTTAGCTGTGTTTGGCTTCTAGGCATCTCTTGAAAAGCTGACCTCTTTACATTTAAATAAGATAGTTTGCTTAAAATTAGGATGCTTCTATTCAAAGTTCAGCTAGCTCCCGCATCTGATAGCAAATGCTACAAAAATTTCAGCAAATCCAAATCCTTACATGGACATGATTTCTACTAAGATGGCATTAGCACATTAAAAAACACATGTTAAAAAATTACAATTTTGATTGAACCTTAATTTTTTTTCACTCTGTGAAGAATTACCTTGAAAATCAATATTCAATACTCTTTTGTAAACAGGCAGGCTTAGTATGGCTGAAAAGAAGGTGGAGGAGGGGAGGAACATAATCTGTGAAAGGGAAGGATGACTACCTCATTTGTAGGTGTGAGCCAGTTTTTGACCATTGCTTTTGACTGCTGGTAGCTAAATTTGGAGTGGCCAGCCACTGACAGAAAAGAATAACAAAGGAACCAGGAGGAGAAAAAAAAAAAAGGCAAAACAAACACCCGCAGCAAAACCTATAGTGTATTTTAAGCAGCAACAATGCCCTCCTCTTTAAAAACAATTTAAATTCTATCAGAAAACCAGCCCTTTGATAAAAGGCATCTGGTTCAAAATGAACAACAGCTATAAATTAATATTTTTTTAAAGCATTCAGAATCCCTTTGTTTCTGAAGAAAATGAAGCTCATTTTCATTAAAATATTGAGAGACTCGAAACCTGCTTTAACGTCAATTTCAAAAAAATGTTGACTTCCTGCCACATCTCAGTTGAATGGAACCTTTTCTCTTTCTATTAGCTGTGCTTGCATACCCTTTTCAAAGACAGTGGTAAACCTCAGTGTGAGGTTTAAACAGAAGCTCTCCAGTGGTAGGTAGGACACAGGGCTTTTTGGCAGGGCAACACTGTCCCCTGAGCTAACCATTTCGCTGCTTGGTCTCTCACATTTACAAAAGCTGTCTAAAGTTGTCTTTGACTGCAGATGATGTGTAGGAGGTGTAAAGCTTCCTCAGGGCTCTGGTGGTACTTGTGCTGTGTGCTCTGAACAGCATCACTCTGCTCCAGGTCACCTCGGAGCCTTGTAAAGGCATAGCTCCCCACACATCCCCTCCCCACTGTGTGCTTAGCTGAAGTTTACAACGGTTAGGAGGGCTGCTGAAGCAATTGATCTGATTCTGCTTCTGTTACAATACCAGTAAAAATCCAACTGATTTTATTGGAAGTACCCTAACAGTTGTGATAAAGATAGATGAGAGGAAAAGTGGCACGTTAGGGGAACCTAATCCTTTCACCAGCTTATTCACAATTATTTCCGATGGGAAAAACATAGGTGGCTACCAGATCAAAAATATCAGCTTAGTTTTATTTGCATCCAGGTCTGCTGGAAGAATCTGGATGTGTGAATAAAACTGCATGTGGAGTTTTATGTCTTTATTTAAGTTTGTCTATAGGAATTCTGTAATCTTAATGACCACATCATACCAAGATGAGATATCAATGTCTCATACAGTTTGTGCTTGCAATGAGTTGCCTAGAGGGTCTTTGTACATGGTAATTGCACGCCATCATTTCACAGTGGAAATAATGTATTTGAGAATGAATACTTGAAATCTCCAGAATGTTTACTGAAAGAACAGAGTAATTGTAGAATCAATACGTCCTTTAAAACTAACAGTTCTGTTGCTTAATATTTTATACAGAGAAATAGCTATGCTGCATAAGAAACCTGAGAAGGACATACATCTTGTAAATTTAATGAATCAACTAAAACACCTTGTATTGGCTGAAAATGACATGAAGGATTTAGAAGAGCCTTTGAGCAAGTGAAGCTGGTGTATAGTATTTCAAGCTGAAAATAAAGAGAAGAACAGCATTTTTTGAACCCTCTTTGGGGATTAATAGCTGTTTGGAAGAGATGAGATCCACCTGATTATGTAGGACAAATCTGTCTTTGTCAACAGCCTGGTATGCTTTGTAAAACACCTGGTAGGGAGAGATTTAGATGTAGAATAAGTGGGGAGGGAGAGATTTCTCAGCAAGTAAAGAAGCTGTATGTGTAGAGTAAGCAAGCCAAAGGCCTGGGTTGATGGGAGCAGAACTGGACACAGTATTTAACGAAACAGGAGTGAAATGCAGTCTGAGAACAGGCATAAAAAGAAGAAAGTGTCTGAAAAATAGCCCTGTTGGGAGAGCTCTCAAGCCTGTATTCAGTAGTCAGCAAAACTGAGTGCCTCTCTGTGGTGGTTTGACCCCGGCTGCATGTCAAGTGCCCACCAAAGCCGCTCTTTCATGCCCCCTCCTCAACTGGACAGAGGGAGAAAAATATAACACAGGGTTGAGATAAGGTCAGGGATGGATAATCCACTCATCAACTACCTTGATGCAGAATGGATTTAACTTGTGGAATTAATTTTTTAACGACCAAATGAGAATAAAATAATAATGAATACCCAAAAAAAACAAAACAAAAACAAAACAAAACAAAAAAAAACTTAAAACACCTTCTACCCATCCCTCCCTTCTTCCTAGACTTACCTTTACTGCCAAATTGTCTACCCCTAAGCAGTGCAGGGAAACAGGAATGGGTGTTGTGGTCAGGTCAGCACATGTTGTCTCTGACACCTGTAAAAAAAGAACCTTGCAATCTTATGCTCCAGCCTGGAGTTCTTCCCACAGAAGACAGTCTTTTGCAAACTACTCCAATGTTAATCCTTCCCATGGGCCACAGGAGAGTCTTCCACAACCTTTTCCAGAATGGGTCCTTCCTGTGGGCTGCAGTCCTTCATGAACTGTTCCAGCACAGGTCCATTCCACAGAGTGTAATCCTTTATGAGCAGACTACACCAACATGAGATCCCCTTGCTATGGATCTTGAGTCCTGACAGCAAATCTACTCCAATGAGGGTTCCTCTCTCCACAGGGTCAGAGGTCCTGAGAGAAGCCTGCTCCAACAAGAGCTTTCCACAAGGTCTCAGAATATTTTGAGCATTCACCTGCTCTGCCATGGAGTTGTCTACAACTGGCACATGGATCTCTGCATCCCTTTGGACTCCCCAGGCTGCCAGGGGCATGGCTGCCTCACCATGGGCTGCACCACAGGCTGCAGGGGAATCTGATCTCCAGTGTCTGGAGCACCTCCTGCCCCTCCGTCTGTGCTGACCTGACTGTCTGCAGAATGGTTCCTCTCTCGCGTTCTCACTGTTCTCTCCCAGATGATGTTGAGCACTAATTTTTCCCCTTCTTGGCTGTTATCCCAGATTGCTACCCTCATTGCTGAGAGGCTCAGCCTTGGCCAAGAAGAGCGAATGTATCTTAGAGCCAGCTTTGTTAGACATAAAGGTAGTTTATAGCACCTTCTCATAGAAGCCACCCCTGTAACCGCCCTGCGACCAAAATCTTGACACACACCCCTAATACTATCTGTGAAATGCCTCTAGTGCATGATGTATGAAAAAAAAACCACAAAAAAGCCCAAAACGGAAACAAACAAACAAACCAGGAGGAGTTAGAAGTCTGTGTGCTGTCATAATGCTGTATCAGTGGATCAGGGAAATGTGTCTAGAGAGCTCCCAAGAAAAGAGTGCTGTAATGGTTGTATACAGGCTCCTTAGAAAGTAGAGAGTGGGAAGGTGAAAAGAATGGTTTTCCCTTTATGTGAGAGAGCAGCAGGAGTTCACAGAGCTCTGCCCAGGAACAGATAAGGAGCCAGATGGGAGCTTGTGGGTAAATGAAGGTCAGCAGGCAGACCAGCATGGTTGGTGTTGCTGTGGGTATCTGCTACAGATATCCTGAGCAGGGAGAAGTAGTAACTGAGGCCTTCTTCAGATGACTGGAAGAAACATCATATTTACAGGCCCTGGTCATTATGGGAGCCTCCAACCACCCTGATATCTTTTGGAGGAACAAAACAAAAGGGCTCAAGCAGTCTTGGAGATTTTCTAGAGCACATGGATGGTGGGTGATTGAGCAGCCAAGAAGGCAGGGTGCTCTGCTGGTCCTGCTACTTAAAAGCAAGGAAGAACTGGTCATGGATGTGAAAGTCAGGGGCAGCCTTGGCTACAGTGACCATAAGGTTGTGGGTTCCTGATCCTACAAAAATGGTGAAGGGCAAAAAGCAGATCCACAGCACTGGATTTAAGGAGAGTAGACTTTGGCCTCTTTGTGGATCTCCTTACCCAATTATGTAATGTAAGTTATTACAGCATAACAGATTTTCTGACATAGCCATGTAAATACTAGATTTTTTTTTTTTTTTTTAATGTGTGTGTCTATTGGTAACTCAGAGTTCTATGGTAGAAGAGCATTTTCTGGATTTTTGAGGTAAATACTTATGTCATAAGCAGTTTTGTCTTCATCTATACTTTAAAGTCAGAGACTGTGCTGATATGAATAAATATCAGGATATTCAAATGAATACATCCGTAATTCTCCACCCCAGCAGTCCCAAATAAGACAGGAGACTGAATATCTTTGTAGTGTCTGTGTTACTTGCTTTAAAACTGTTCCTTAAAACCTTTTTTTGGAGCAGTGCCTACAAAGACATGACATGGCTGAAGCAGTCATATGTTGTCTCTGCTGCTTATCACAATGATCAGTACAGGCTAATTGTTTCCTCAAATTCCTCTGTGCATCGCCTTCATCTCTTGCTTCCTCGTGCTTATATTGTAGGTTCTTCCAAGTAGGAGAAGCTTTCATAATGGCTAGTTCTTTCATTTTCTGTTTCTGTTCTGTGTTTGTATGGAAGATTGCCTTTGGATAATTCTAAGGATAGCCTTGTCTGGATACAGTGGCAATACAAGTACTAGTGTTAATGCTTTTGCTGTTATTCTTGTTTATACATCTGTGAAGCTCATTTGTTTGCATAAAAATAACTCTATTTTTGGGCCTGAAACTGCTCTCCCTAAAAATCTATGACCTGCCAGGAATACATCTTTTAATATTTGGCATCTTACACTCTCCTTCACTGCTGGGCAGAATTCCAAACCTAAGTACTGTCTCTTTGAATTAATTTTGTCACTACTGGGCAGGTTTTTTTTGTGTAACTCAGTAGTTCACTTGACTTTTTGCTCTCATGTTAAGAAGAAAATCTCCAACTACCCAAAAATTTATTCTGAATTTAGAATTAATTGATGTGACTGTTCGAGAAAAGTAAGTGCAACTTGGCCTAGACAGATTTAAAATCCCTGTCACTAAAGTAGGTTTTTCACTGCCTGAGAGTGACAAATGGACTTAAAGTTGCAGAACAGACTGCATCAGCTTCCTGTTTTTTTATGGTCTTTGATCCTTTTTTTCTTCTCAGGAAATATAATCTAGTCATAAAATCTAATATATGTTCAGTAGTCTCTGATCAGGCAACAGAAAATATGATTTATGCCACTGTGATTTTGCAGATCAGACACTGTCTTTCCATTATGTCATGAAACTAGGTTACAGCTCTTGAGCATCCTACAGAAACTCCCATCTTGGACTTTGATGAAAGGTAACAGCTGGCTAGAGGGGTGAGGAAATATAGTAAAATGAAAATAAACTCTGGATTTACATGCTTACACACATAATACATGAGAGAATTTAATCTTCGCTGAAAATTTTAGGAGAAACTTTATATTTAATTCCCATGCTCTTTCCTCTACTTTAGATTCAATTGGTCTTTTGAAGCAATGGAACCCTACTTTGGGTTCTGCAGTCCCTTCCTATAATATAGGATATACAGTTATGTCAATAGTGACTTCAGACTGCTCTCTAAAAGTATATCAATGGATGTGTGTTCGAATCAACAGGTTTAGTTTATCTCAATTCAGGGACATATTCTGATAAGAGATCAGCTAAACTAGGCAGCCTGTCTTTCCTTAGATGAAACACTCCTGTTTTCATAAAAAAACATTTAAAATGAGGCATTTTTTGGTTTTACTGTTTGAAATTGGAAAAATTATGCATCTTTTGCAGAAATAAAAGAGAAAAAAGAAACAACGCAAACCAAAAAAACCCCTAATTTATACTTAAAATAAACCTAAAATTGTTATAAAAATTAGTCCCCTTACTCAACAACTTCAGTGATTTTGCATTAATTTAATAATTTGTTTGTACTAATTGTTAAATATAACAGAGTAACTGCCTGATTTCACTTTGTTTCATGTCTTTTCTCATTATTATAATGGATACAATTGAATATCCAATTCTATACTAATCTAATTTGCATTAGGCTTTATGTGATTCAGAATAATGGATTATGGTTATACTTTGTTTCTCATTAGTTTTTAACAATTAAAATATTCAAAAGGAAAGGATTGCTATTACAGTATAAATATATTTAGTTGCTTTCTTTCTTTTGTGAAGAAAGGTTGGACTAGATCATAGAACCATAGAATCATAGAATCATAGAATATGTTGGTTTGGAAGGGATCTGTCAGGATCAATGGGTCCAACACCTGGCCTGGAACAGCACAGCCCCAAGAATCACACCATATATCAGAGAGCACTGTCCAAACATTTCTTGAACTCAGACTGGCTTGGTGCTGTGACCACTGCCCTGCAGAACCTGTTTCAGTGCCCAAACACTCTCTGGGTGAAGAACATTTCCCTGATGTTCAGCCTCAACCTCCCCTGACACAATTTCAGGTCCTGTCACTGGCCAACACACAGAAGAAAACAGTGCCTCCTCTTCCAGAGGAAGCTGTAGAGTGCGATGAGGTCTCCCCTCAGTCTCCTCTTCTCCAGGCTGAACAGACCTCAGCCATTCTTTGTATGGCTTCCCCTCCAGACCCTTCACCATCCTCATCACCCTCCTTTGGATGAAAAGCTTTATATCTCTTTTATGTTGTGGTGTTCAAAACTGCCCCAGCACTCGAGGTGAGGCCACCCCAGTGCAGAGCAGAGCGGGACAATCCCCTCCCTTGCCTGGCTGGTGATGCTGTCCNGGCTGGTGATGCTGTCCCTGATGCCCCCCAGGACAGGGTTGGCCCTCCTGGCTGCCAGGGCACTGCTGACTCAAATTCAACTTGCCAGGGACCAGGACCCCCAGGTTTCTTTCCATGGTGCTGCTCTCCAG
>WEKY01011518.1:38712-52871 GCA_013390045.1 Picathartes gymnocephalus | reverse complement strand
TCCTTCCTGAATTGAGGAGCCCAAAGCTGACCCCAGGACTGGAGGTGTGGCCTCAGCAGTGTCCAGTACAAGGGGCGAGTTTTCAGAACGTTGAGAGCCGTTGCGTTTTTCGGATTGCCCGGGTAAATCCTGGCCTGGCTGCTCCTGCAGCTCCCTGGGGCTCCCCTGTGCTGGGAACAGAAGGTTCCTCTGTCCCCAGGTGCTCTGGTTCTCCAGCAGGAGCATTCCTGGGAGCCCAGGAGAGCGCCCTGCCCGAAGGGGAAGGGGCAGAGCAGCCCCCTCCCTGCAGCCCTGCTCCGTGGGTGAGGAGGATGCACCTGCAGACACCCAGGGACAGGGACAGGGAACTCATCCTGGGGACAGCTGATGGTAACCTGCCCCTATCCCCGGAAAAGGAGAACCCCAAGCACCACCAACCCACCGGCTCTGCAGCTGGGGCTGGTTGATTCCTGCTCGGCCAGAGGAGACAGGTAAGAGAATTACCTGTGATTACCTGTAATTACTCAGAGGTAACCCTCCATCGCTTCCATTCCTGCTGCTGCACTTGCCCTGGTATCCATCCCACAGCCCTGCCCAGTTTCCTGCACTGGTCTGTAACTGGGATGCTCTCTGCACGTGCCAGGGACAGGTTCCAGGGCCACACGGGTCACTCTGTGTGACAGAACCTCACTCTGGGACCAGGAAATCATTCCAGCTCCTCAGGGACTTGTGGGCTGTCCCGTCCCCACTGAACAGGTACTCCAAGAGTTTCTTCCACTGTCCCAGGCTGCTCCAAGCCCCAGTGTCCAACCTGGCCTTGGGCACTGCCAGGGATCCAGGGACAGCCACAGCAAATCTGGGAATTCTGTGCCAGGGCCTCCCCACCCCCATTGTATAAAACTTCTTTATGTAAATCTCTCCTCTTTCAGGTCAAACCGTCACTCTCTGCTCTGTTGCCACAGGGCCTGCTAAAATGTTTGTCCCCATCCCCTGGATGAGTGGGACAGGAAGATTTGAGGTCCACAAAACCCATCTTACAGTGGAACACGGAAGAAACTGCATTTATTTACTTTATCCAATGAGAAAAAACTCTGATTTCATCTCTACCTGAGCACCGCCAGGGGAGAAGATTTCTGGAGACAAAGGTCTCTGATTTATCAGACAAAGGTACAACACGGTCCAGTGCCCGAGAGCAGCAGCCAAACACACCAGAAATAGAGATAAAACAATTTTAACGTTGAGCAAATCAAACCAGAATATCCAAGGGACAGCTCCACTCACTGGAAATCCACTCCAGGGCAGGATGCAATTCCCTGCCAGCCTGCAGGGAGGGGAGAGTCCCAGTGCCTGGACAGCCTCAGCTCCTACCTCTGAGCATCCTGAAGCCAAAGGAGGGCAGGGATAGGTGGGATATTGGGAATTGGGAATTCCTGGCTGGGAGGGGCTGGGCTGGAATTGCCAGATTTGCTGTGGCTGCCCCTGGATCCCTGGCAGTGCCCAAGGCCAGCTTGGAGCAGCCTGGGACAGTGGGAGGTGTCCCTGCCATGGCAGGGCTGGCACTGGGTGGGATTTGAGGTCCCTTCCAACCCAAAGCAGTCTGGAATTCTGGGATTTTCTCCATTTAAACCCCAGGCTGAGAAGGAGCCTGAGCTGTCCCTGCCCTGTGTGACGCAGGATCAGGGGCAGCAGCGGCGCCTTCGGAGGGACACGGACTCGATCCATTGCTTCCCAAAGCTCCCCAGAGATCAACTCCAGTTCGCTGGGAACGGCTCCCACTGCCAGAGGGCAGGGATGCATGGGATATTGGGAATTAGGGATTGCTGTCTGGGCTGGAATTGCCAGATTTGCTGTGGCTGCCCCTGGATCCCTGGCAGTGCCCAAGGCCAGCTTGGAGCAGCCTGGGACAGTGGGAGGTGTCCCTGCCATGGCAGGGCTGGCACTGGGTGGGATTTGAGGTTTCTCTGAACCCAAACCATTCTGGAATTCCATGGGGTTCCCCAGGGTAGTGCCAGCCATGGCAACGCTGCCAACCGCCTTCCCAAAACCCCGGGGCAGTGCTGGACCCTCAGCCCCCCTCCAATCAATCTGGATTGAACACTCTATTCTCTGCCAGGGTTGTTTGTGCATCACAGCATTTCCTCTTGTTTTTGCTCTTGGTGAAGTCTGAATGCAAACCCTTCATCGTCCCGGGTTTATTTATCTGTTTGCTGCTTATTTATTTGCTCCTTTTCCTTCTCCCTTCCCCGCAGCTCCTGGGTGTCTGTGGGAAAGCAGAGATAAGTTAATCTGAACAAAACATGGGAATACTTGAAACAAGTCCTTCCCATCAAATAACAGAGAACAACATTTGCTTTTCATCTCTGCTCCACATTTCCATGTCGGCTCTAATCACTGCCGACGCCAGGCAGCTCCTGCCAGGGAGGATTTGTTCTCCTGGATCACTGGGCTGCATTTCCCCCCAGAGATGACCAGGACCCGACAGGCTCCTGGAATTGGGGAGTCGGTGCTGATCAAAGGGACAAGGAACAACTCATGGGGGAAAAAAAACCAACAAAAACCCAGGAGAAGGCAGTGCTTTACCCCCAGGGCTCCGTCTGACTGTAAAAATCTCGTTGGATTATTTGAACCTGCTTTTATTTTTAATTTTAAGGATTTTTTTTTTGTCTCCTTAAAACAGTAAATGATGTTTTGGGCTGTATTTTAACAACAACACGGATTTAATTCAGTGGCCTTTGGAAATATCCATCTGTTTATTTATTGACTTGGGTCAGAAGAGCCCCAGGAAAGGGCTCCCCTGTCCCCTGTGGCACCAGCAGTGCCTGCTGCCACCCCAGGGAGGAGGGACAGCTGTCCCGGACGTGGTGGCACTGGTGGCACTGGTGGCACTGGTGGCAATGGCTGTGCAGGTGCCAGCAGAGGAGGTGGCAGGGGCAGTGGGTGGCCATGGTGGTGGCACTGGCAGGGGAGGTGATGGCACTGGTGGTGATGGAGGTGGTGACAGTGACGGTGGTGATGGTGGCAGTGGAGAAAGAGGCACTGGTGGTGGCGATGGCAGTGGTGGAGGTGGCAGTGGGGACAGCGGTGGCAATGGTGGCAGTGGCTGTAGTGACAATGATGACAGTGATGACAATGATGACAATGATGACAGTGGTGACAGTAGTGACAGTGGCAGTGGTGACAGTGGTGGCAGTGGTGGCAGCAGTGACCATGATGACAATGGTGACGATGGCCGTGGTGACAATGATGACAACGGTGGCAGTGGTGGCAGTGGCTGTGGTGACAATGATAGCCCGTGGTGACAGTGGTGACAGTGGCTGTGGTGACAACGACAGCGCTGACAGCAGTGTCAGTGGTATCGATGACAATAGTGATGGTGGCTGTGGTGACAGCAGTGACAGCAGTGGCAGTGGCCATGGTCATTGGTGACAGCGGTGGCAGTGGTGACAATGACAGCAGTGACAGCAGTGGCAGTGGTGATGATGACAATGGTTACAGTGGCTGTGGTGACGGCAGTGACAGCAGTGGCAGTGGTGGCAGTGGCCATCGTCACTGGTGACAGTGGTGACAGTGGTGTCAGTGGTGACGATGACAACGGTGACAGTGGCCGTGGTGACAGTGGTGACAGCAGAGTGGTGACAGCAGTGGCAGTGGCCGTGGTGACAGCGGTGTCAGCGGTGGCAGTGGTGGCAGTGGCAGCCGTGACAATGACAGCAGTGACAATGACAGCAGTGACAATGGCAGCAGTGGCAGTGGCAGCGGTGACAGCGGTGCCAGCGGTGACAATGACAGCGGTGGCAGTGACAGTGGCAGTGGTGACAGCGGTGCCAGCGGTGACAATGACAGCGGTGGCAGTGGCCCTGCACGCCCCCACATCTACAGCAGGGGGCAATCGAGCGAAGGCAAAGCCGCTGCTCGGCGGGACCCGCCGGACGCGGGCGGTCCCACCCTAATTAATGACTCGTTAATTGCGGATGGAGTCCCCCATTTCCCACCCGGATCCCGGATTTTCCCCGAGCTGCCGCCCTGGCCCTGCCCGGGACGGGGACGGGATTTCCGGGTTTTTTTCTGGAACAACAGAAACTTCCCAGCCGCGCCTGTCACGCGCGGGTTCTGTGGAGCCGCCGGGATAACGGGAATCTTTCCCGCAGGAATTCGGGATGCCGGCTGCAAACCTGGAACGCTTCGGGCGGCGCAGAGAAACAAAACTCCCCCTTCCCTCTCCGGGCAGCTCCTGGAAACGCTGCGGAGCAGCCGCGTGTGATCGAGTGAAACTGCTCGACTTCCCAGAGCTCTAGAGCAGGCGGGAGAGGAGAGGGATTCACCCTGAACGTTCTGCCAGAGCGAATCCCAGCGTTCCTGGCCAGGAATGCAGAGAAGGGAAAGGTGCATTTGGGAAAAAGGGGAGGTAAAAATAGCGGCAGCAAAGGGAGACTGCGGGGTGAGCTCGGTGTGACAGCGGGGGGGTCCCATCCCTTGGGGACAGGCACTGCCCGGTTTGGGGCTCGGGCAGCTCTGCAGGGCAGCTCTGGGAGCAGGATGGAGCTCTGGGAGCAGCATGGAATTCTGGGGTCAGGATGGAGCTCTGGGATCAGCACGGAATTCTGGGATCAGGATGGAACTCTGGGGTCCGAATGGAGCTCTGGGATCAGCATGGAATTCTGGGGTCAGGATGGAGTTCTGGGATCACAATGGAGCTCTGGGATCAGGATGGAGCTCTGGGATCAGGATGGAAATCTGGGATCAGGATGGAGCTCTGGGGTTGGGATGGAGTTCTGGGGTCAGGATGGAGCTCTGGGACCAGGATGGAGCTCTGGGGTCACGATGGAGCTCTGGGGTCAGGATGGAGCTCTGGGATCAGGATGGAAATCTGGGGTCAGGATGGAGCTCTGGGGTTGGGATGGAGTTCTGGGGTCAGGATGGAGCTCTGGGACCAGGATGGAGCTCTGGGGTCACGATGGAGCTCTGGGGTCAGGATGGAGCTCTGGGATCAGGATGGAAATCTGGGGTCAGGATGGAGCTCTGGGGTCGGGATGGAGCTCTGGGATCAGGAAGAAGCTCTAGGATCAGGATGGAGCTCTGGGGTCAGGATGGAGCTACCCAGGGCTGTGCGGAACAGGGCTGGGAGGAAAGAGAGCCCGAGCCAGCAGGGAACCTCAGAGGGATGGGAAGGGGCTGGTGATCCAAACATCAGGCCAGGAATTCCTGATCCTCTGAGCCTGCCCAGCACCGGGAGCCCCGAGGGGTTTGCTGATGTCGGTGTGTCTGTGCTGGGGCTGCTGCTGGGGATGAGCCCACCCCTGGGATGAGCCCACCCCTGGGATGAGCCCACAAATAGGGTTCAATGTTCCGGTGTTTCAGGTTATCAAGGTTGGAGAGGAAGTTTTTACAAGGGGTGGAGGGACAGGACACAGGGAATGGCTTCCCACTGCCAGAGGGGAGGGATGGATGGGATATTGGGAAGGAATTCCTGGCTGGGAGGGTGGGGAGGGGCTGGGCTGGAACTCCCAGCTTTGCTGTGGCTGCCCCTGGATCCCTGGCAGTGCCCAAGGCCAGCTTGGAGCAGCCCGGGACAGTGGGAGGTGTCCCTGCCCATGGCAGGGCTGGCACTGGGATGGTTTTTAAGGTCCCTTCCACCACTCCCAAACCATTCTGGGGCTCTGTGACCAATCAGGACGCTTTGATCAGAACAGAGGCAGCCCCAGAGGGGGTGTGAGCCTGCACGGATGGGGACACCTGCCAGAGGTGGTCCCTGAGCTGCAGCGGGGCCCTGCAGGGCTGTCCAGGACAGGGCTCTGCTGTCCCTGAGCCAGGAGCCCCGGGGTGACCCCAGTGCAGCCCGGCCGAGCCCCCCAGCCCTGCCAGACCCTCTCTGTGTCCTGCTGGAAAGCAGGGCCGCTCCCGAGCAGCAGCACCCGGGGGCACGAGGAGACAAAGCGAGGCTGATCCTGGTGACAAAACGAGCGCCCGGGTTCTCTGTGGCTGCTGCCTGGTGCTGACACGGGAGCAGTGACTCAGGGCTGGCCCTGCGACCCCCGCTCTGTGTCCAGCTCCTGCTGCTCCCGCTTGCATCGCTGTGCCGGGGCTGGAGCTCCTCTGCCTCCCTCCTCCTCCTGCTGCAGTCCAATGGGCTGGGACTGAAGGGCCGCTTTCTGCTGCGAGTCTAAACCATCCTTTGAGTCTTTTAGGCCTTGAAATTGGGAAGATTCACGGCATTTGCCTCGCTCAGCCCCCTTCCCCCAGCAGCTGCTGCCCTTGGGCCAGGAGGTTGAACACTGACCCAGAATGAGCTCTGGATCTTGGGATGGAGCTGTGCCTGTGCTGTGCTTGTCCCCGTGGGGTGACAGAGAAACACAGAATCCCAGACTGATTTGGGTTGGAAGGGATCTCAAATCCCACCCAGTGCCAGCCCTGCCATGGCAGGGACTCCTCCCACTGTCCCAGGCTGCTCCAAGCTGGCCTTGGGCACTGCCAGGGATCCAGGGGCAGCCACAGCAAATCTGGCAATTCCAGCCCAGGCAGGAATTCCTTCCCAATATCCCATCCATCCCTGCCCTCGGGCAGTTTGAATGTGAACAATGTTGTTTGTGAATGTTTTGCAACCTTGTCCTGCCCAGCCCTGGCACAGCCCAGGGCAGGGCTGGAGTCCCCATCCCTGGAGGGATTTAAAGCCCTGTGGATGTGGCACTTGGGGACACGGTCAGTGTGGCCTTGGCAGGGCTGGGAGAACAGTTGGCCTCTGATCTGAAGGATCATTTCCAACGTAACCAATTCCATGAGTTTGTTTCCAGCTCAGTGGGTTCAGCTGCTCCCACGCTGGGAGATGGAGCCCAGAATGGATGCTGTGACTCAGGGGGGGCCTTGCGTGACTGAAAAAGCCATCAGCGAGGTTTCCCAGCAGATCCTCTCCTCATCAGCGTTGTGTCCCACTCCTTTCAGGTCACTGGGAATGGGAGAAGCCTCTGCAGGATGCCGGGGTCGGGAAGGGGGCACAGGCAAAGCTCTGCCAGGCCCTGTGTGAGGGCAGCAGGAGCCCCCTGCTCCCACCAGCCTCAGCCAGGCTCCCTTTGCCCTGGGATTTGCCCAGGTCCAGGGTGGCTGCTGGAATGAACCCTCCCATCCACCTCTGGGAGCACAGCCCTGGGATTTTTGAAGCCAATTTGCATTTCTCCTTTCTCTTCATCTCTGCTCAGCAGTAAAATGAGAATCCGTTCTGAGGCAGAGTTCTTGCAGCAAAAGCACTTCCCAGCCTACCTGGAGACAAACAGGGATGGATAATTTAAGCACTAAAGTGGTTTTTGTGCCGTGGCTGGGAGTGCCCAGGAGAGCTGAGGCTCCCCCTCCCCAAACGCTGCCAGCGTTCCCAATAAACTTCTAAAGGGCCTTCGTGGAGAGCAGGAAGAGAAGGATCTTCCCAGAGCCTTAGAAATGACCCAGAACTTCTGGGTGTCAAAGTTTGCCCTCCCCCTGTGGCATTTGGGGCTGTTCAGATTTGCTGTGGCTGCCCCTGGATCCCTGGCAGTGCCCAAGGCCAGGTTGGAGCAGCCTGGGACAGTGGGAGGTGTCCCTGCCATGGCAGGGCTGGCACTGGGTGGGATTTGAGGTTCTCCCAACTCAAACCAATCCAAGATTCCACAACATCTGAGTGCTCTTCCAAACTGTACCATTCCAGGTGCTAAAGGGGTTCCAGGAGAGCTGGGGAGGGACTGGGGACAAGGGGTGGAGGGACAGGACACAGGGAATGGCTTCAAACTGGGAAAAGGGGAGATTTGGGTGGGATTTTGGGAAGGAATTCCTGTCTGAGCTGGAATGGCCAGATTTGCTGTGGCTGCCCCTGGATCCCTGGCAGTGCCCAAGGCCAGGTTGGAGCAGCCTGGGACAGTGGGAGGTGTCCCTGCCATGGCAGGGCTGGCACTTAGGGTGGGATTTAAGGTCCCTTCCAACCCAAACCATTCTGTGATCCTTTGGCTCTCTCTTATTTCCACAGCAAATGCAAGGGAATCTTTGGGTTTTCCCAGTTTTCCTTTTGCTGACTTCCCTCTGCTCCTCTCCCTGTCACACATCCCAGTGACCCTTGGTTTCAGCAGAACTGCTTGAATCTGTATCCAGCGTTTGCTCCTGGGTTACTCCTCACCTGTCCCTGATTTCCTCAAATGCATTTTGCTGCCTGACATTAGGAAGGATGTCGAAGGGCTTGTGGAATGTGTGTCTAGACAAGAATAATCTAATTTCTACAAGACTCATTTTAAATATCTCATATTATGTTTCTGGTGCTCCTGGTTTTAATATCAGCTTTTTATTTTAATGACTGAATATTCTCTGATAGGAGCCATTGAAAGAGCTGAAGATTTTCAGAATAAACTGATGGTTCAGCTACTGAATATCTGAAGAGCTGATAAATTTGGCTGTTCATTACTATTTCCTCATGGCAGGAAGGTGCAGAGCAGTTTTATAATCTGACACCTCATGGGCTGACAGACCTTTTCCCCCAGAAAACAAATCAGCAACAGCAACAATTTGGATATTCCTGAAATTGGAAGTGAACTTTGGGTATTTTTACCACATGCTCATTTTTTTTTTCAGTAAAAGTGAATTCAAAATAGCTCCTAAGGAGGCAGCAAGAGAACTTTGGGATCATGGGGAATATCCAGATTAGCTTGCTGGAATTAGTAGAGGAAGGAAGAGTGGAAAATTGTGGTGGGCCAGATTATTCTCAGAAAAACAAGGAATTAATAAATTCATTGTGAAAGCCCATTTACCCCAACGAGCCAAAGCTACAAAGACTTTTTAGCCATCATTTCTGGAGTTGGGAAGAAGCACGATGAATAGTTCAAATGGCCTAAGCCAGGGCTGGAATGTCTCTGGAGCTCTGGCCTGGTAAGTGCAGCTGCTCATCTCCAGCCTCTCTGTTCGATAACAGCCACAGGCAAAAAAAAACACCAGGAAGTTGTTTCTGTGAGCAAAGAGCACCTTGTGCTTTGGAAAGGGAATGGTTTGGTTTGGTTGGGTTTGGTTAGGTTAGGTTTGGTTAGGTTCGTTTTGGTTTGGTTTCTTTGGTTAGGTTTGGTTTGATTAGGTTGGTTTGCTTTGTTTGGTTTGGTTAGGCTTGGTTTGGTTGGTTTGGTTTGGTTGGTTTGGTTAGGTTAGGTTTGGTTGGGTTAGGTTATGTTTGGTTAGATTTGGGTTGTTTGGTTTGGTTAGATTTGTTTGGTTTGGTTACATCTGGTTAGGTTTGCCTTGGTTAGATTTGGTTAGGATTGGTTTGGTTTGTTTATATTTGAGGTTTTTTTGTTTGGTTAGGTTTGGTTAGGTTAGATTTGGTTATGTTTGGTTTGGTTTGGTTTGGTTGGTTTGTTTGGGGTTTTTTTTGTTTGGTTTGATTGGTTTGGTTAGATTAGGTTTGGTTGGTTTCGTTTGGTTGGTTAGCTTTGGTTAGGCTAGGTTTGGTTTTTTGGTTTGGTTAGGTTTGACTGGTGAGGTTTGGTTCCATTTGGTTATGTTTGGTTGGTTTGTTTGGTGTGATTGGTTAGGTTTGGTTAGGTTAGGTTTGGTTAGGTTAGGTTTGGTTAGGTTTGGTTCCATTTGGTTAGGTTAGGTTGGTTTGCTTGGTGTGATTGGTTATGTTAGGTTAGGTTTGGTTCCATTTGGTTAGGTTAGGTTGGTTTGCTTGGTGTGATTGGTTAGGTTGGGTTAGGTTAGGTTGGTTTGTTTGGTTCCATTTGGTTCGGTTAGGTTGGTTTGCTTGGTGTGATTGGTTAGGTTGGGTTAGGTTAGGTTGGTTTGTTTGGTTCCATTTGGTTAGGCTAGGTTGGTTTGCTTGGTGTGATTGGTTAGGTTAGGTTAGGTTAGGTTTGGTTCCATTTGGTTAGGTTAGGTTGGTTTGCTTGGTGTGATTGGTTAGGTTAGGTTAGGTTTGGTTAGGTTTGGTTCCATTTGGTTTGGTTAGGTTGGTTTTCTTGGTGTGATTGGTTAGGTTGGGTTAGATTAGGTTTGGTTCCATTTGGTTCGGTTTGGATGGCAGGGCTGGGCAGTGCCTGAGGCTGCCGGGGCAGCAGGGCTGAGCCAACCCCGCGCTGTTCCACCCCAAGGTTCACTCGGGACCCTCCCAGCAGGGCAGGGGCAGCGCTGGTGCCACTCAGAGAGCCCGGCCCCGGCAGGGCAGGCACAGAGCCCCGAGCAGGGAGCAGGGACAGGCTGCAGAGAGCTCTCCCCGTGCCACGGCTGTGCCAGCAGAGCCGGTGCTGGAGCAGCACGGGGCTGCCCAGCAGCTGCAGCCTCACCTTGTCCTGCAGAGCAGGGGACAGCTGCCACCCCGGGGCTGCCCTGCGTCCCCCGGGATGCTCGGGCTTCCAGCACGGAGGGGAAAACTGCGCTCCCTCAGCTGTGCCTGGAATGGCATCCCAGAGCTCGGGCAGCCCCTGCTGTGCCGGGGAGCTGCTGCTCTTTGCTCTGCTTGGACTTTGCTTTGCAAAAAATTTGAAATGTAAAAGGAATCCAGGAAAAAAACTGTCCCAAAAGAGACTGGGGACACGGGATGGAGGGGCAGGACGCAGGGAATGGCTTCAAATTGGAAAAGGGGAGATTTGGGTGGGATCTTGGGAAGGAATTCCTGGCTGGGCTGGAATTCCCCGATTTGCTGTGGCTGCCCCTGGATCCCTGGCAGTGCCCAAGGCCAGGTTGGAGCAGCCTGGGACAGTGGGAGGTGTCCCGGCCCATGGAATGGGATGGCACTGGGTGGGATTTAAGGTCCTTTCCAACCCAAAGCATTCCATGGTTCTATGATTCTATGGAAAGCACAAGTTGGATGAGGTCCACTCAGACAAACTAACAATTATTTAGGCTTTGGAAAAGTTGGCATTGTTTTGTGCTCTTTGCCTTAAAAGGTGCATATTTTGCTGTCCTGGGCTGTGACCTGCTGCAGGTGTCAGCTGTGGCAGGGACAGGGCTGCTCCTGCTTTGGAGCTGGATAAAACGTGAGGGTGCTGGGAGCTTTTCAGCAAAGCTGGTGTTCCCAAGAGGTCCGATTCTCTTTTTGTGTTGCAGTTTATTTCAGAGGGCACAGGAGTTTATCCTTTTTTCTGGCCCTGAGGCTGCCAGAGCTCGAGGAGCATTTGGGCACCACTGCCAGGGGTGCTCAGGGTGGGATTGTTGGGGGGTCTGGGCAGGGACAGGAGCTGGGATGATCCCTGTGGGTCCTTTCCAGCTGAGGATATTGCAGGAGTCTGTGCTTTCAGAGACCAGGGCTGTCTCACTCATCACCTCAGCACCGTGGAAGCTGGGCTGATGAAACGATCTAAGAAAAATAAAAAAAATCTCACGTAGTCAGAGCTCAGAGAGAAAAACCACCCCATGCAAGGCTTCCCGGAGAGCTACAGTCTCCTGGAAATAAATGAACAGATTGCCATGAATGAATAAACTGCTTAAGACACTAATTCACATTCAGGAGGCCACGGGGCTGGGGATGGGTGAGGATGACAGAGCTGCTTCCCTGCGGTTGTTGCTGCGCGGAGCTGGAGGAGGCAAACAGAAGGTGGCCGTGCTCTGCACACAAACTGCTGGGCACAGATGGCTCCCGGCGCTGCTGCCCACGGAAATGGGCCAGGAGAGAGTGCCAGCCTGGCTCCCTGCTCGGGGAAAAGGCGTCTGCAGGGGGAACTGCGGGAGGAGCAGCTGGGGGCACTGGGATTGTTCAGCTGGAGAGGAGCAGACTGAGGGCAGAGCTCTGAGCTCCCATCTCTGCCCTCTGGGACCGGGACAGCACCCAGGGAAGGGCTGGGGCTGGGCCAGGGCAGGCTCAGGCTGGAGATCAGGGAAAGGTTCTGTCCCCAGAGGGTGGGATAAGCACTGGAACAGCTCCCCAGGGAGTGGACACAGCCCCAGAGCTCCAGGAGGGTTTGGACAGCGCTGCCAGGGATGCCCAGGGTGGGATTGTTGGGGGGTTTGGGCAGGGAGAGGAGCTGGGATGATCCCTGTGGGTCCCTCCCAGCTCAGGATATCCAGGATTTTGTAATTCTGAGGGAAAATATGGGACATTTAGGCCACGCACTCACTGGACCACGGATCTGCAGCCTGGAGGGGAGGCAGCAGGCACGGAACATTTGGGATGGTGATCAGGGAAGGTTTCAGTGCCCCTTTGCTCATTCCAGTGTTTCTGTGCAGCTGTCACTGCTCAGGCCCCGCTGTCCTGAGAGCCAGGGCAGGCGGCACTGGGGCTGGGGCTGCCATGGGAGCTGCCCATGCTTCCATCCATGGCACCTGCCCATGCTTCCATCAATGCCACCTGCCCATGGTTCCGTCCATGGCACCTGTCCGTGGTGTCCATCAATGGCACCTGTCTGTGGTCCCATCCATGGCACCTGTCCGTGGTGTCCATCAATGCCACCTGTCCGTGGTTCCGTCCATGGCACCTGTCCATGGTCTCCATCAATGCCACCTGTCCGTGGTTCCATCCATGGCACCTGTTCATGGTTCCATCCATGGCACCTGTCCGTGGTGTCCATCCATGGCACCTGTCCGTGGTGTCCATACATGGCACCTGTCCGTGGTTCCATCCATGGCACCTGTCCGTGGTGTCCATCCATGGCACCTGTCCATGGTCTCCATCAATGCCACCTGTCCGTGGTGTCCATCCATGGCACCTGTTCATGGTTCCATCCATGGCACCTGTCCGTGGTGTCCATCCATGGCACCTGTCCGTGGTGTCCATACATGGCACCTGTCCATGGTGTCCATCAATGCCACCTGTCCATGGTTCCGTCCATGGCACCTGTCCATGGTCTCCATCCATGGCACCTGTCCGTGGTTCCATCCATGGCACCTGTTCATGGTTCCATCAATGCCACCTGTCCGTGGTTCCATCCATGGCACCTGTCCATGGTGTCCATCAGTGGCACCTGTCCATGGTGTCCATCAATGGCACCTGTCCGTGGTTCCATCCATGGCACCTGTCCATGGTGTCCATCAGTGGCACCTGTCCGTGGTGTCCATCCATGGCACCTGTCCGTGGTTCCATCCATGGCACCTGTCCGTGGTGTCCATCCATGGCACCTGTCCATGGTTCCATGGTGGCACAAGCTCTGTGTCCACGTGCAGGGAGAACCCCAGGCCCTTTGATGCTGGTGGACGTTCCCAGAACATTTCCCACGTGTGGCACCTCTGCCAGGGCTCCCTTCCCTTCCCCTGTCCTCCCCCTGCCCTTCCCCTGCCCTTGCCCCGGTCAGCTGCTCCCAAACACCACCCAAAATCTTTGTCCCAAGCCCTCAGGACATGGATTCTCCTGGTGACCTGGGCCCTGAAGGGCTGTCCAGGGCTTTTCTCAATTAAAACCACTATTCCATATTGAAATAGAGTTAATAATCCATTATTTCCTATCAAAGACTTCCTTGAGGCCAGTGGCTGGTGGAGGGCAGGTGAGTAAAATACGTCAAATATGTCAATGTGAGTGTGAAATGGTGTTTGAATAGAGTGGTGCCTCCTCTGGCTGTTATTCCCAGCTTTCAGCAGTTCCTGCACGGGGATTTCTCTGCTGCTGGATTTAATGGTGGTGGCCTTGCACAAATATCCCCAAATTACTTCTGAATCCCTCTATCTGCACCATCTGACAGCAGCGATTTTATTATGCATCAGCTGAAAATGCATTTGATTTGTATTAAACTTCTTTGAAGATCTTTCTGCTGTTTAATCTCTTTGAGAGTGGAAGACAAGCGGAATATTGAGGTCATGGGAGAGTGGGAGAGCAAAGAGAAATGTGGTCCTGGAAGAGCAGGTGGGTGGGAGCTGTGCCTTTTTCCTTAAATCAAGTGCAGGAGCAGCTTTCCAGCCCGACTCTGGAGGATTTCCAGGCAGCACAGTAGCTATTTTTATTAAACTGTTTTCCTGAACAGCTGCCTACTCAGGAGTGTCCCTCTGCATTTACTTTCTGTCTCAATATTCCTTTGGTAATAGAACACAGTCATTTAGGCTGGGATAAAAAAGGGAATTAAAATACCTAACACATCCACAGGGCTGGGTTTTCTCGGTGCTTTGCTGCTGTGGGGAGTTGAGTTTAACTCCTAATTACAAGGTAGGGTTTGCAGCCTCGGCACTGTTGGTGCTTTTTAGTAAATTCTGAATGGCAATTCTTAAACAAGGCTCTGGAGCTGCTGAGAGGAGAGGAGAGGAGAGGGGAGGGGAGGGGAGGGGAG
>WEKY01011518.1:14591-27083 GCA_013390045.1 Picathartes gymnocephalus | reverse complement strand
AGGTGTCCCCCAGGTGTCCCCCAGGTATCCCCAGGTATCCCCAGATGTCCCCAGGTATCCCCAGGTATCCCCAGGTGTCCCCAGGTGTCCCCCAGATATCCCCAGGTATCCCCAGGTATCCCCAGGTGTCCCCAGGTGTCCCCAGGTGTCCCTGCTGGCACTGGGGTCATTCACTCGACACCTTCAGCAGCGACAGGCACACAGGGCTGCAGGGCTCCCTCGGCACAGCCGGGTGGCACCGAGCTGAGGGCACAGGGACACATCCAGAGGGACCTGGGCGAGCTCCAGGAGCGGCCCAAGGGAATCTGGTGACCTTTAACAAGGCCAGGAGCTGGTGCTGCCCCTGGGCCAGGGCAGTTCCTGGGATGGATCCAGGCTGGGATGAGCAGCTGGAGCAGCCCTGGGAAAGGATTTGGGGGAGCTGGGGGTGAGAGCTGGAGCTGACCCAGCCCAGAACGCCCCAAAGCCCTGGGCTGAGCCCCAGCAAGGGCAGCAGGAGAGGGAAGCCGGGCACCTGTGCCCTGCTCAGGTGAGATCCCACCGGGAATTCTGCATCCAGCCCTGGCACCCAGCACAGGGAGGAGCTGGAGCTGCTGGAGAGAGTCCAGAGGAGGCACCAGGATGATCCAAGGGATGGAGCAGCTCTGCTGGGAGGAAAGGCTGGGAGAGCTGGGAATGTTCCCCTGGAGAGGAGAAACTCTGGGGTGACCTCAATGTGGCCTGAAGGAGCTGCAGGGAAAATGGAGAGAAACGATTTCCAAGGGATGGAGGGACAGGACACAGGGAATGGCTTCAAATTGGACAAGGGGAGATTTGGGTGGGATATTGGGAAGGAATTCCTGGCTGGGCTGGAATTCCCCGATGTGCTGTGGCTGCCCCTGGATCCCTGGCAGTGCCCAAGGCCAGCTTGGAGCAGCCTGGGACAGTGGGAGGTGTCCCTGCACATAGAAAAGGGGTGGAATGGGATGAGATTTTGGAAGTTTCCTTCCATCCCAAACAATTCTGGGATGTTTTCAGGGTACTTTAAGAGCCACAGTGAAACCCAAGGGCTCCTCTGGTTCTCCCTCACTCCTGGTGGCTCATCCTGTGCCATTGGGAGCAGCCTGGGACAGTGGGAGGTGTCCCTGCCATGCCAGGGCTGGCACCGGGTGGGATTTGAGGTGCCTCCCAACCCCAGACATTCCCTGGTTCTGCGATCTGTTTATGGAACTTGCAGAGCCCATGAAGTTTGGTTTATCTGTTACACAACAGCCCAATCTCCCTCTCAGGCTCTGCTGTTTTTATCTGTGTGGCACCGTCAGAAAGCTTTCTACAGCCTGGCTATTCCTACTTGATATTCAGGACATGAGGCTTTACAAGAGGAAATGTCTCGGTGTATCTGCTATTTTATTTTTAATGAAAACATTTCTTGCTCTGAAAAAAAAAAAAAAAAAAAAGGAGGTCACTGCATATCTCGGAGTACAAATTATTGCATATGCACAGGAGCTGGGAAAGCACTGGGTTTAGAAACCACTGAATTCCCACTCAACAGCACCTTTAGAACGTGCAAATAAGGCAAAACCAAGCAGCACGTCGTGGGGTTTGGAGCACACAAAAATATCCTCCCTGGAGCAGTCCCGCTCCCCCGGGAAGAACAACGGGAAGGGGAATTTTCCTTCTCAAAAAGCTTTGTAGAGCAGCGAAAAAATCGCCCCTGGGCAAAGGGCTGGAGGCTCTGATCCACCAAAAACCTTCCCTGGCAGAGCCTGAGTGCCAGGAGCGCTCCAAGAGGAGCTGCAGAGCAGAGGAGGCAGTGGTTGAGCTCCCCCGGGAGCCCCTCGGGAGATCATTTGCTCCTCACTCAGTTCCTGCCTCTCCCCTGCTGCTTCCAGGAGCCTCCTTTGCTTGCCAAAAGAACCGGCAGAAAATGGTGGTTTTTTGTTTTTTGGCGGATTTTTGGGGGTTTTTCGGGATTTTTGTTTGTTTGTTTGTTTTTTTGTGGGGTTTTTGTTGGGGTTTTTTTTCTTTTTTTTCTGGGTTTTTTTTTTTTTTTGGGTGGGTTTTTTTTGGTGTTTTTTTGGGGGGGGTTTTTTTGGTTTTTTTTGTTTTTGTTTTTGTTTTTGGTTTTTTTTTGGGGTTTTTTTTTTTTTGGTTGGCTGGTTGGTTGGTTGGTTGGTTTTTTGTTTTGTTTTGGGGTTTTTTTTGGGTTTTTGCGGGGGGGGGGCGGTTTCCTTAAATTATTTGTTCAAATTTCTTTGCAACTGAAGGGGAAGAAAAAAAACCATCTTTGTGTGCAAGGAAAGCCTGATGCGACCTGCAATATTAATTGGAGTTTCTCCGGCGTTTCAGCGGCAGCAGGCAGGTGCTGGCGCTGCTACCGAGGGGATGGGGCGCTGGGAATGAAGGACCTGCACCCCCCCTAGGCCGGCCTGGGCAGGGTTTGGGGCACCCTGGGGTGGCACTGGCTGGGTTTGGGGATCCCTTCCCTGGCCGAAAGCGCTCAATGAATTTGCGACTTTGCGTGAGCAGACATGAAGCGCTGCTGCGGTTCGCTCCGGTGCGGCGGTGCCCCCGCAGCGGCTGCTGCAGCGCATCCCCACCGAGCCCGCTGCTCAGCTGCGGCAGTGCCAGGCGCTGGGCACAGGCACAGCTGGAATTCAGCAGTTTGGGAGCACCCAGCGACAGGAGCAGTTGGATTTATCCCGTGCACCAGGCGCCCAGGAGGGCACCTCAGGGAAGCCGGGCGTCTGCAGGCCTGTGCCGTCCTGCCGGCCTCTCTTCCTCACCAGAATAAAGACATGAAAAGATAAAGGATGAGGCCACGTGCCCCGTAAAAAGCAGAGTCTGGTTTTGCTTTGCGGCTGAGGGGTTTTCCACTCCCCACTTGCTGTCCCTGAGTTAATGGGGAGTTTGATGAGGCTCAGCCTGGCACTGTCCCCGTGCCCGCGAGCTCCGGGCTCTCAGGCTGCCACGGATCAACCCCTCCTGCCTTGGCAGCCTCTCCCTGCACTGAAAATCCCCATTTCCCCTGCAGAGCATTTCCCCCAGGTGAAAAATGAGGCAAATCCAGGCAGGGTTGTCAGTAACACTGGGAATTTTGAGTGTTTGGAAGCCCTGCTTGGGAGCTGTGGCCTAAAGAAATCAGTTTGCTTTGAGGTGCTGAAGGCACAGCTTAACAGAGTTTGACCAGATGCCATCAAACTCACTCTATTTGCCTCATCACTGCTTTCACTCAGACTGTAAAACATTTGGAGGAAAGACATCTCCTCAGTTTATGTCTGCACTCCTAAATTTCATGGTACCACAATCCCAAACCTGGCCTGGCGTATCCCGTTGCTGCCATAACCCAATTCATAAATCAGAATTATTTAAAGCCTCCTGCTACTTTCCCTGGGCCTCTCCTGTCCTGCAGCTGCACCTGTGGATGCAGAGAGCCCCAGAAATAGATTTTCTTCAATTATGACTCATGCTGTCGGCTTGATGGATACGAAATGGGGTCTTGATAATACATCGGAATATTAATAATTTCTTTTGCTTAATTGAAAAGGTTATTTTAATGAAAATAGAGCACTTCAGGCACCCATCCCATGGGGGTGTTCAGCCATTAGCTTGTTTCCCTGGAAGGCACGTGCCTGGTGCCAGGGGGTTCCTCTTTCTCTGTTCCACACCAGTTTGGGCTGATTTTTGTACATTTTAGAGGAGAATGTGTTCAGTGCTCTTTCCCGAGGGGGGTCCAGCTAAAACCTGACTTTCCCCACCCTCTCCCCTCAGCTGAAGCACAGAACATCCTCTGCCAGGGGCCAGGGCCAGGCCTGGGGCTTTGATTTCCAGGCCTGAGCCCAAATAACTTGGGAACAATTATTATTATTATTATTATTATCCACAATCATCTGAAATCAGCCCAAAGCAGCTCAGGACAAAAGCAGCCCAGGCAGAGCTCAGCCCCCGGGTCAGTACAGAACCAAAGGCATTTTGTGGGTAACGGCAAAAATTCTGCTTTTTGGTGTGAGTTCTTTAACTCCTGGATCAGCACTGAATGAAGCTGATTGCTGATTTGGGCTGCACAGATCGTTGAGAATGTAAATTAATGACAAACCATTAAAATTAAGAAGCAAGGGTATGATAATGCCTGGCAAAAATACTGAGAGGTGGGACTGCACAGCAATATAAGCAAATTATCTTCTTCAGGAGAGAAAAAGGAAATACAATGGGATAAAAATCTTAGCAGATGGTGAAGTTTAGCATCACTTACCGGAGGTATTCAAAAAAGGAATGTTCTGTGAGCATAAAGAGAGTGAAGAAGAATTTGAGTTGATGCCTGATGAGGTTTTTATGAGGAGACATTATGTCCCTGACTTGGGAAGCAGCAGAAGTTTCAGTGAAAATGTAAATGTAAACAGAAGCTGATTTAATTTGTGGGGGGGAGGGAAGAAAAGACCAATTCAGGTTTCAGCCTAAATTAGACTAAAACCCTAAAAAGTGAAAATAATTCCCGTGTGCCAGGCTTTTGTAGACAGGCAAACCTGCATGGAACCAGGAGCTCTAAATGCAGGGCCTGGCACTGGAGGCCTCCAGGCTGTGAAATCGCTGCCTTTGGCTGCTTTGGAGGCTCACACAGCCTCCTGCTCCAGCAGTGAACTCCATAAAACCCCAGCTCTGTGCAGTTCTGCGTGTCCTGGGGCACTTTTTGGGAGTGACATGGAAAGGGAACCCAGCAGGAGAGGAAGGATCAGCTCTCTGGACAGCCCAGCCCAGGAGTTTCTCCAAGGTCTCACAAGTCGGGGATTTTGGCAGCTGGCAGCACAAGCACTGCTTGAGTTCCCCAAATTCTCAAAAACGAGATTTTCCCCTGAAGGATGGCAGGAATCCCTGCCACTGCCTTGGAAAGCTTTTCCCAAACTTCCCAGGTTTCCTGGTGGATCCCCGGAGCTCATCACGGTGGGGCTGTGAAGGATTGCCAGAGCTGTCGTTTTTGGGACGCAATAATTTGGATTTGAGGAGCTGCCGTGTTTTGGCTGCTCTGAGCTTCAGGCAGAGATTCCTGGACACATCTTCTTGGGATGGCTGGGGGGAAATCAGGGGGTTTAAACCCAGAGTTGTGAGCATTCAAGTTGAGTGACTTCGGCGCACCAGAACAACTCAAAGGAAGGGTAAAGACACGAACCACAACAGGAAGAAAATCCACATTTTTTGCCTGAGTTTCCACGAGCAGCAGTAGAACCTCTGGCAGCAGTGAAGCATCTCGGCTTTCACCTAAGAATCAGAAATGTTCCTGCCCGTGTGTTCCTGATCCTGAGCGCCAGGGGACACCAGCGCAGGGAAGCGGGGCAGGAAGGAAGGAATATTTCCACAGTAAGTGCTGGGAATGAGCAGCCAGCTAAGCGCTGAAAGGGAATGAGAAATCTGCTGCAGGAAAAAATTTTCAGAGCAGAGCTGGGGTACCAGGAAGCAGGGCCCGGCTCCAGGAGAGTGGGGCTGGCTCCAGGGCCAAGAAAACGTTGTGTTGCCCTGCTGAGGGGAGGGAGCACCCAGGATCTGCGGGTGTTTGTGGTCTAAAGGGATCACAGAACTCAGCAGGACCACAGAAATTCATGGGATTCGCTGAGCTGCTCCAAAGCCAAGAGATGGAGTACAATCTCCCAGGAATTGTGATGTCCCAAGGGTCCTACATTCCACGTGCTCCTGGAGACAGACCCCCGGCTCTCTGCCCTCCAAAGGGGACAGGGAGCCCCTGAAGCTCTGCAGTGCAGCTCTTTTCACACTGGCCAGAGGGTTTAACCTCTGCAATTCCCAGGAAAAGCTGCTCTGGCTGAAGGATTTTTCCATGTATTTCTCCCTCTCAAGCCCTGGTTCCTTCCCAGCCAAACGAAGGGCACCAGCAGGGTGCTGCTGTGGGGATCTGTGGGTCTCCAAAGTGACCCCAAATACGGACAAGGAGCTGCAGAAACACATCCTGGCCTAATTAGTTGTTGGTTTTTCTGGTAAAAGGGATAATTTGGTGGGGTTTCTGCAAAGCTGGAGCCATCCTGACCTCCTGTCCCTCCTGTCCCATCCTGTCCCATCCCTGGATGTGGCTGAGCTGGGAGCTCACAGGAGCAGGAGCCCCCCCACCTGTGGCCTCTGGAAAAGCCCTGCTTCCCTCAGGTTATCCTTGGGCTTTTTTTCTGCCGCTTTCCATCCATTTCCAGGATCTGAATATTCCCTGGGAAAAAGCAGACGAGTTTTTTTCCAATTCTCCAGGCACAGCTGGGCTGTGCTGAAACACCTGGGCATTGTGAATGCAGCAGGGACAGCAGGTTCTGCCTGGATTTTTCATTTCCAGGGGAAAGGGAAAGGTTAATTTAAAAGAATGAAAAAAATAAAAAAAGGCTCATTGTCAAGCTGAAAACAGAAAGGGAACAGGAAGAATTTTGGCATTTATGACTCTTGTTGTCATAGAAACTGAACCTGGTATTTCCATAGAGCAATTCGGAGCAGTAACAAATGCTGGATTTTATAGCAGGGATGAATTAAGATCAACTTAAGATTTCCAATACGTTGTCAGGGAGATCAAATATTGGTTTGTTTTGTATTGCCAGGTTGTTATCAGAGCCCTTAAAAACACAGGTGATACATGTAAACGAAGTTGATGTGGCATTTATGGGATATTGTCAGGATTTGGAGTGGCTGGGAGAGATTTTTTACAGTAACCCAGCAAAATGCCCAGATTCCCCTGGGGACAGGGCACGTCCCATGGGACAATTCCTCTCTTGGCCCACGCAGCCTCCTCCTCCAGCAGTGAACTCCATAAAACCCCAGCTCTGTGCAGTTCTGCGTGTCCTGGGGCACTTTTTGGGAGTGACATGGAAAGGGAACCCAGCAGGAGAGGAAGGATCAGCTCTCTGGACAGCCCAGCCCAGGAGTTTCTCCAAGGTCTCACAAGTCGGGGATTTTGGCAGCTGGCAGCACAAGCACTGCTTGAGTTCCCCAAGTTCCACTTTTGGAATATCAAAGCCAGGTGAGGCTCTGACGTTTTCAGCTGTTTTAGCTCCTCCCAGAGCGGCCTCTGTGCAGCTGGGACCACCAAACTCAGGTATTAAAGAGGCTTTTTGACCATTTTGGTCATGTACCATTACCTCCCATGTAGTCATGGCTGCAGGGCTTCTCTGAAGGAGGCTCTGCTTCAAAGTGAGCACTGCTTTGAAAGAAAAAAATCTTATCTGATTACAAAAATTCCAATAATGAGTATCTTACCCAAGTCGTACATTATTCCCTTTGTTTTAATACACAAGCAAGAAAACAACTTTCATCCTGCGACCCCCAAGCCATCTTTAATACAGGTTTATTTGGCTGTGTTTCCCACCTGGATATTTTTTTTTCACCTTTCATGGCGTAGGTTGGAGGATCCTCTGTCAAAGTCACCTCGCTTTTGTTGTTAAAAGCTGGAAATTGTGTCAAGGTAGATCTTTGCCTTTTCTTTGGCGTGAAGCTGTGCCAGGGCAGGCTCAGGCTGGAGATCAGGGGAAGGTTCTGTCCCCAGAGGGTGGGATCAGCACGGGAACAGCTCCCCAGGGAATGGGCACGGCCCCAATTCTGCGTTTGGACACCCAGGGATGCCCAGGGTGGGATTGCTGGGGGGTCTGGGCAGCAACAGGAGCTGGGATGATACCTGAGGGTCCCTCCCAGCTCATTCTAAGACACTACTGAGGCAGTTTCCATCTCAGGAATATTTTTCTGTCTTTTCCTGTCGCTGCTTCTCTCATGACTCTCAGAACGTTCTGCAATCGTGTTTTTAAACGCTCAGTTCAGCCCTGGGCAGCACAATTGTAGTGGATTAACACAAACCAGGGATGAGAAGTGCCCGAGGCCTCTGAAATGTTTGGAATGCTGCGGGTGCTGCTGGCCAGCCTGGCCTCAGTCCCGGGGCAGGGCTGGCTGCAGAATTCCCTGAGCCCTCACCCCGCAGCCAATGTGTCCCTGAGGTGCCTCGGGAGCTGCTGCTCCCTTTCCTGGCTGCTCAGGGAGCTCCTGCTGCTCCAAAGCAGGGATTCCAGGCTGCAGACCCAGCAGCCAGAGCTGGAAATGAGCCTGGCCGTGCCCCCGGGCAGAGCTGGGTGCCTGAGCTCTGCAGGCTCTGGGTGTGGCCGCTGGCACCACCGGGATGCTCTGGCAGAGGGAGAGGAGGCTCTGCCCCTCCTGCCACACCCAGAGCAGCCAAATTCCAACCAAGACAGCTCCAGCCTTGCCAGGCTCTCTTATGGAGCTGGGATATTAAAAGAAAATATAAATAGGAAATGCAGGAAAAGGAGCAATGCAGGGAATGTGAAACGGCTCAGGGGTGTTTTGTGGGCACTGAGGATGTCACATCCTTCTTAGGGAATGTCCTGGTCCAGGCAAGATTAGCTTTTGTCCCAAACTTCCCCTGCTGAGGATGCTTTCCCTTCCTCCTTCCCGTGGAGGAATCTCAGAATCCCAGAATGGTTTGGGCTGGAAGGGACCTTAAATCCCACCCAGTGCCAGCCCTGCCATGGCAGGGACACCTCCCACTGTCCCAGGCTGCTCCAACCTGGCCGTGGGCACTGCCAGGGACCCAGGGGCAGCCACAGCAAATCTGGGAATTCCAGCCCAGCCCCTCCCCCCCCTCCCAGGGAACAATTCCTCCCTAAAATCCCATCTAATCCCTGACCCTGTCAATGCCAAGCCATTCCCCTGCATGTGAACGAGCAGGCTGAGAGTCTGGGAAGGAAATCCTGGGAATGCTTCCCTGTGCCACTGTTACATGGTGCCAGCAGGGACAAATGATGACACCTTTGCAAGGGGGAACAGACCTTTGGAAGGGGGAACAGACCTTTGGAAGAAGAAACAGACCTTTGGAAGGGAGAACACACCTTTGGAATGGGGAACAGACCTTTGGAAGGGGAACAGACCTTTGGAATGGGGAACAGACCTTTGGAAGGGGGAACAGCCCTTTGGAATGGGGAACACACCTTTGGAAGTACCTGGTGCCTCTATTTTTAACTCTGCCGTGGCGCAGCTATAGCGGCGCCTGTTCCCAGCTCAGCACTGCCCACAGCCCTCAGCAGATGAGCTGAACTCTCATTTATTTCTGCTGGAGCTTCAGAGGAGTGTGAGAAACTTCTCAGGATTTTTTACCAGAAATTCCTGAAGTCAGACAAGGACCAGACCCTCCTTTCTTGGGAAGCCAGAGCCTTTCCCTGGAGTTCTGCTCTCCCGCCCGGCTCGGGAAGCGCTCAGCACCTCCCGCCTCCGTCAGGAGGGAAGCCGAAGGGAGGAGAAGCTAAAGGCTGCCCCGGGCGTGTCAGTGCTGTGAAATATTCCCCACACCCGGCTTTCCAGAGGCTGCAAACCTCTCCTGGGTTTTTCCTGGAGCGCTAAAGGCTGTTAAATGCTCAGGCACACGTCAATACCGAGCTTTGATAGCTCCATCGATCCCGGGTGCTGCTGAGCCCTGGGCAGGGCACACAGCTCCTGCAAAATTAATGGCAACCATAACCTATCCTAAAACCTTTAACAAAAATTACCTAATAAAACTAGAAATCAACCGCTAAAATTCTAAAATCAAAACTACAAAAAGTCTAAAACCAACTACACCCCAACAAAAAAAAAAAAAAAAAAATTTAGCATCCTGTAAAAAAATCCAAACCACCTCAAAAATAACAAACACTAAAACACAACTCCTCCTAACACCCCAACTATCAATACTAAAATAAATATTCAAAACAAAAATTCCCTCTACCCATCATACCACCAATACCACACTGACCCAGCTCCAGCCCTGGCCCTGCTGCCTTCAGCAGCCTCAGGAGCACCTCTGCTCCCTCCTCATCCTCACAGGGGCCTGGACGCTCCCATTCACCCCATCCAGCCGGGCAGCGCCTGGGAGATGATTCCTGCATTTCCACAGGGCCTGAGCCACGGGGCCGGGCAGAAATACGTGATGCTGGAGCGCTAATGCATCCCCATGTCCGGCGTTTAGGAGTGCATTTCCCAGAGAATACAGAAGCAATTGTTAATGTCATGTCTGGTTTCCTTCCTGGAGATGGGAGATGGACAGAGATTTACTGGAAGTGTTCTTTTCCGTGGCGAGGGAAGGGATGTGCATTAGGCAGCTGACAGCAAAGATGAATCCTCCGGTGCCACTGCTGCTGTCCAGTGCCCAATCTCCCTCTATAATTAATGAGCTGTCAGAGCTGCTCAGACCCCGGGAAGGGATGGCTGCAACTCCAGGCAAATCGGCCCTGAAATGAGGAGTCAGCTCGGAGCTGCTCTTTCCCTGACCCTGCAACTCTCATTATTGATTCCGGGTAATTTCCACCTGTTCAGGAAAACCAAGAGTGAAGTCGCAGCAGCAAAGAAGCTTTTCAAGTCTCCCTGTCAGGTTTTCCATCATTTCAAATATTTGATCCCTGCACCTCCAAGGGATCTTCAGTGCAGGAGCTGCTCCAAGATATTTCCTGCTCATTTGGTTCTGAGCTTCAAAGTGAAAATAGGGACCTGGAGCTTCTGTTTGTCACTGCAATAATTCATGGAGTAAAATATCACTTGGGTAGCTGAACTGCATTAATAAAGCTACTCCTTGCATTCATTGAAACTGGAGGTACTTATGGAAAAGATCCCGATTTCAGTGTAGAACTGAAAAAACTGCAGTAACTGCATAATGTCCTTTATTACACAATGGAATACTTTAGCAATGTTTTATTGATTGAATTAATCCCTGTGGGGTTTTTTGGTCACTGCCTCCAAGGTGATTCTGAGGGTCCCACAGCCCTTGTGGCACAGCCCAAGCCTGATGTGTGCCTTGGGATGTGCTTTTTCCAGGGGATGTATTCCAGGGAAGGGAACCTGCTCCTGTGCCTGGTGGCACCCGGGGGGGACATGGAGACACTCCAGTGACCCGTGCTGGGCACTCAGCCCTGTCCCCCTGTGCGGATGCTGCTGAAAGCCTGAGCAGAAAAACCCAGGAATATTAACTGCAGTTTTGAGACAGAGAGAAGTTGTTCTCATGGTTTGCACTGCTGTTTATGAGATCTGTACGATTCAGGAATGTAAACACCTCAGCAGCTCTGCATTTCCATAAAGAGGTGGGACTTCTGTTATTATCCTTAACCGGCCCGTGGTTTTAAGAGGGTGTTAATGGTTTTAACCAATCGTGTGATACTTGAGTCCGGATGTTACATAAACCGCGGGAATTTCAAATAAACGCAGTTGGATTCCTGAAATCCGAGGTGTCAGCTCCTGAATTTATGCTGCGCTCCGGGAAAGAACAGCGACACCCCCTGCACCCCCAGGCTGCCCAGACTGGCTCTGACACCTCCTAGGATGACAGAAAACACAGGATTTTCTGGAGAACTGATGGCAAACCAAGTTCCCAGTGCTCTCAGAGGGGCCTGGCTGCGGCAGGGATGGATTTCTGGTGGAGCCTGGCATGTCTCCAGCATTCCCTCAGCAGCTGGGAAAGCCAGGCCTGCAGAGCAGAGCTCTGCTGGAACACCCCGGGATGGGTTGTGCTTCACAGGCACTGCTTCTGAGGGCTTGAAAAACAACAGGAATAAATCTGGAGGTGGCCGAATTATCCAAAATACAGCGTGGTTAATAAAGAGTAACGGGGAGCTCTGTGCAGCTCCAGGCAGAGCGGAGGGTTCAGACCCTGCAGCTGCAGCCCACGAAGGTGTCAGGAGCTGCTGGCACGTCCAGGTGAGTTCTCAGTGCCCCAGGAAAGCCTCCATCAGCCACAATTCCACTGGAACTGATGAGTTTTAAGTTTTTTCTTTTCCTGTTCTGCTTTAGCTTGTTACTAAGTCCTCCTCTCAGGGCACTCAGGCACAACAATTCTCTCCAGCCCAACATTCCAGGACAATCCTTCCCAACCTCAGACTCAAAAGCACCAACAACGTCCAAAAGAGGAGGCCGAGCAAGGAGGATGGAACTTCATCACTGCAAGTTCTGAATTGGGCAGTGAAGCTCAAGATGCCAATGGAGCAGAACTTCTCCAAGTGTGAAACCCCGTGGCCAGGCCCCTTTTCTGTGCCCATCTGGAGGCCCATCCTGGCAGGGCTGCAGCCGGGCTCTGGCATTGCCAGGCTGTGCCCTTGGAAGGCCTTGCCATCAATCCCTGCTCTATTCCTCCCCTTCGGTCCGCCCTCTGCTCCAGCTCACACTGATCAGGGATCAGAACCCTCTGCCCTGGGAGCTCGGCCCGCTGAGCTCTGCATTTTTATCTGCTGAGGGGCTGAATCTGCCCTGGAAAAACAGCCTGGCTCCTGCAGACGTGCTCTGCCGGCGTCAGAGGAGCTGGGGATCAGCATTCCCTTATCTGCTGTCCCAGCCTGGCTCTGCTTATCCATGTCCAGCTGGCCCAGGATGGGCTGGGAGCTCTGGGATGGGCTGGGATGGCTGGTACAGGGCTGGGGGTGGATCTGAGGGGCTGGGGTGAGGATGATGAGAGGTTTGGGGGTGGATCAGAGGGGCTGGGGGTGGATTTTGAGGGGCTGGCAGTGGATCTGAGGGGCTGGG
>WEKY01011518.1:0-14375 GCA_013390045.1 Picathartes gymnocephalus | reverse complement strand
AGCCCGGTGTGAAGGGAAGCAGGAGTGGCACTGCGGGGCAGGAGGAGGTGCCATGCCATGAAATAAATAAATAAATGAAATAGAATATATATATATTTATTTATATATGAATAAATAAATGAAATAGAAAAGCGATGCTGCCTTCGGACAAGGGATGAAAGCAGGATCTGGATGCAAAGCTGGAGGCAGGAAGCTCCCAGACTCAGGAGATGAGTCCTGGCAGAGAGAACAGGCTGGGATTCTGCTCAGGATCCTCCCCACAGCCATCCCTGCCAGTCACGCAGTTCATTCCCATGGGAGGAGAGGGAAAAAAGGGATCCTGGATTAATGGAGTGGGAAATGACCAGAGGTAACAAGTGTACCTTCAGCAGCTGCAGCGAGGGGTGGCCCACCTGGATTTTTATTTGCCTTAGGGGACATCCCTGGGGAATTTTACAAATTACAATGCTCCGTTTCAGCAATTTTACTTATTTAGAGTAGCTGTAAATAAATTTATTATTTCCTCTATTTTTTTTTTTTAATCTTGTCTCATATTTGAGTGTTTTACCAGCTAGATCCCACCTGTCCCTGATGGATTCTCATCTCCTTGGCCTTTTCCCACCGGGAATGTCCCTCAGGAGCTGCCCCCAGCCCCAGGCACTGCTGGCTGTCCCCCTGCCACCTCTTCCTGCCAGCCACACATCTCCCAGCCCTCCATGTCCCTGGGACCTCTGCTTTGCCTCTGTCCCTGTTCTGGTACCTGGAGTGGCTCAGAAACAGATCCAGGGGAGGCACGAAAACACCACGGGGAAGTTATTTAAGCTGAGAATGCTGGGGAGTGTTTCCAAGGAATTGACCCCAGCCAAAGACAAACCCTCATCTGAATGTTTGGGATGGGAGGGACCTCAAATCCCATCCCATTCCCAGCCCTTTTCCCTGGGCAGGGACACCTCCCACTGCCCCAGGCTGCTCCAAGCCCCAGTGTCCAACCTGGCCTTGGGCACTGCCAGGGATCCAGGAGCAGCCACAGCAAATCTGGCAATTCCAGCCCAGCCCCTCCCCACCCTCCCAGGGTGGAATTTTTTTCCCCAATATCCCATTGAAAAGCTCGTGGAGCAGTGGCAGGTGTAAATCTCTGAGCAGCCTGGGCTGCTGGGAGCAGCAAAACGCTTTTTGTTTGCCTAAGTCAGGAGGCACAACTGTCGAGAGACAGGACAGTCACAGTCTGTCCCCGTCTGTGGAGACACAGAAACTTCTGCCCGGAGCAAACATAATCCAGGTGTCCCAGAGCTTTTCCTGGGTGCGTTTCCTGGGTTATTGCCCTGGGAAGTGATGAGTGTGGCTGTAAAAGATGGAAGGAGGATCTTGCTCTAGCTGGAAGCAGTGCATCTGCTGGGCGCTGAGACATGGAACTGCTTCCCCTGGGCTGCCATGGTCACTCTCCCTCAGCTGATTTAAAACGCAGGCAGCAGCTCAACAAAACAGTTTATGCTCGCTGGATAGCACGTTTTGCATTTCTGCTGTACTGAAACCGCAGGGTAACGCTCCCGTGCATGATTGTGACATGGCAGAGCCCCCACTGGAGCACCTGCCCGTCCAAGGAGCTCAAGGAACGTGTTTTGAGAAGCACTCCAGTGACCATTGGGTTCCCATTGATGCCTTGGATTTTAACTTTCATATTGCTCAAATCCTGTAGTACTCAGTGTGTAACTCTGAACTGTCTCGTAACCTGTGAGCTGCTGCTCTCTGTAAGAGATGGTTCGGAAATTCCTGATTTGCCTCCCAACTGTCATGAAGAGACAGAGGCTGAAACCCCGAAATCCTTGTGCACAGGAGGGTCTGGGCCAGGCCAGACTAAGGTGGGATGTTTGCTAAGGTGCTGCTCACAGGTGTGTTTGAGCAGTGGGCCGAGGGACTGGTTGTCCCCAAGGGAACCAGTGCAGAGAACAATGGGCAGGCTACGGTGGACTGACCACGTCGTGCTGGCTGCAGAGTCGAGCAGAAACGAACAGCCCGTACCTGTCCCAACCTCATACATCACCTCTTGGACAGCTGCCACTCGCTTTGCTGTGTTTGCTGTAAAGAAACGGAAGATTTCCCCCACCTTTCAGCCGCTGCCCTCCCCGCTTTTGGAAGAACTATAAAAGACTCTCTAAGCCCACCGTGATTTTGAGATCTCCCCAGCGAAGGAAGACCCGTCCATTAGGCTGAAGAATTCTCCTTCAAGGCCTACGAGGGTGCATCTCTTTCGTTGGTAGCTGTATTCTCTGTCCCCCTTTTCCTGTCTCTTTTCTTTTCCTTTTTCCTTATTTCTCTTCCTTCTATCGCATCTGAGTTGGGTATTTTAATAAAGGTGTTCTGATTTGAGTTAAAGTTGAGTTTCCCTTGTGAGTTTTGCACTCTTGAGATCAGGTTAACGAACAAGTCACAAAAATCTGCCTTAAGGCGGATCGTGACACTCTCTCAGGCTGTGACAGACATAACAAACCTCTCCAGGCTGGCTCTGCAAGGACAATTCGGGCTGTGCTGGGCCCAGAATGTGTGAACCAACATCTTGAGAAAGGGGGGCGCAAACCGGGGAGAATTCCATCAGTGGCTGAAGTTTTAATTGGCGAATTTATGCTGATATGCAAATGGACCCAAACCTATAATTGGGGTGAGAACTCGTGACTTGTTGTCCATCTTGGGGGTCCACCTGAGGGTGCAGTGGCAGCCTGTGGCTCCCCAGGGTGTGCCTTTGAAGGCCTTCCAATAAATACCCACCTTTATTCCCTCACTCCTGTCTGGGCTCTGTTTCCAGGGAGCCCATTCAGGCACCACCATGGAGCAGGGAGCTCCCCGAGCTCCCTCTGGGCAGTCAGAGCCGCAGCAGGAGCCAGATGAGCCCCGGGCTGTGCTTCTTTACAGCACCTTGGAGGATTTCTCCATTTCCCACAGCTCCAGGACAGGGTTCGGGCTCCAGCTCTGCTCCCAGTGCTCGGGAGGGCACAGAGGAAGGGAGATTACCAAGAAAACCCAACATAAAGCAGAAATAACTTCATTGGGTTTCAGTTCAGGGCTTTTTACGGCCCCACAGATCTCTGCCCAGCAGCAGCTGTGACACAGCAGTGGAGGCAGGGATGGGAAAGGGCTGGGAGATGGAGTGGGAAGGAGGAGAGGACGGAAAATGAGCTCTGCCTCTGGAAAAATATTCGTAAAACAGGTGCTGAAAGGAGTAAGCTGTCTGTCTCCCTACAACTAATCACAGGTTTGCATATAAAAGTAAAGATATTATTGTTTAACTGAGGCATTCGCTCCTTGCAGGCTCGAACTGAAGGATTTCTTTAGGGAAAACAAAGAGTAAATCCCACTCTGCATCCTCATTCCTGCCTTTCCTGGGATGGGAATCCCTCTTTGCCTCCCTGTGCATCCCTGAGTTCAGGCAAAGCCTGAGTTCCCCGAGCTCTGTTTGCTGGATATTAACTTTACACCTGCAATAAACGAAAGGAATATTTGAGGTGTGTTGTTCTCTGGGCACGTTCGGGTTTTATGGCATTGCAATGACCATGGCCTGACTGTTCTCTGTGCCATTTGTAACACATTTATCACTTGCAGTTTAATATTTTATTAAATATATCAGGGTCACCGTTGCCTGTAACTGCTGCTTGCATATTTCCTCCTTTAAAGCAACATAAAAGAAAATAGGATTGAAATTAAAACAATGCAGAAGTTATAAAAACTCTATAAATATATTCTACGTTTCTATGGCTATTACCTCATTTCCCACTTCAGACTTATCTGTGGGTGACAGCAAGCCAAAATCCTGAAATGGTTTAATTAGGCTGAAAATCTTATTTAATAAAGTTCTGCTGGAGAAACACAAGCAAATGCTACTCACTTCCACCAGGATCACAGACGAAGGCAATGCTGACTTTTACTGTGCAAATGACACCATAAATCAGAACAGAACTGACACAGGGAACAATAACTGTGACTGGTTTTCCTCTTTGGGGAAGAGCCCCTCCTCCCCCCCACCCAAAAAAAAGTACTTTTTGCAAGGAAATCTGTTTATAAAAAATAAACATAATAAACAACAGCCTTTTCCTGGAGAACCTGTGCATGGACACAACCCAGGGACAGCCCTGCCTGGGAGAGGCAAATCCACAGATCCACCTGGCATGGCATGAACGAAATCCAGGGAAAATGTCAGCATCTAGGAAAGAACAACCCCCAACCCCCCATATTTCAGTGGATTAAACAGCTTTTGAAGAGGCTGCCAGCAGCAGGGGCTGTGCACAGCATGGGGCAGGGTGGGATGGGATTTAAAGGAATTCCTCACCCCAAAAATTCATAGGGATGGGCTTTAAAGGAATTCCTCACCCCAAAAATTCACAGAGCAGGACTGGGACAGGCTTTAGAGGAATTCCTCACCCCCCAAAATTATCAGGGATGGGCTTTAAGGAATTTCTCACCCAGAAAATCACAGGAACGGGTTCTAAATTAATTTCTCACCCCAAAAAATCACAGGGATGGGATTTAAAGGAATTCCTCACTCCAAAAATTCACCGAGCAGGACTGGGATGGGCTTTAAAGGAATTCCTCACCCCCAAAAATTAACAGGGATGGGTTTTCAAGGAATTCCTCACCCCAAAAATCCACAGGGATGGGATTTAAAGGAATTTCTCACCCAGAAAATTCACAGAGCCTGTGCACAGCATGGAGCAGGAGTGGGATGGGCTTTGAAGGGATTCCTCACCCAGAAAAGCACAGGGATTTGCTTTAAGGGAATTCCTCACCCCAGCAGTGCACGGAGCTGGCACAGGAAGGGCTGGGCTTGGGCTGGCGGCATAAATCCAATGGGATGTTCGATCCTTCTGGGCTGGGCAATCCAGGAAAGCACATCCAGAGGCCAGAGAAAAGCCACAGGACAGGTGACCAGGTGAAAAATTCTTTTCATTGTGGAAAGAGAATGTATTGGAAATGACTTTGTACCTTACAAACAGAAATCTATAATTTCAAATGCTTTTCAGGCGGTGAGCCCCTCACAAGGATCTCTGCCAGAGCTCATTCCCACCTTTCCCCCCTCGCTGGGTTTGGGGAGGTTGTTCTGCAGCTCTTTGCCATCGGGGCAGCCCCCAAGTACCCCCAGCGAGTCCAGAATTGTTTGAAAACTCTGTAAAAACTGCACGGATTAGGCTCAAAGTACAATAAAATCCCAGAGTCATTAGAGCTGGAAAATTTGCCAAGATCAGAGAGTCCAAGCTGTGCCCAATGCCCAGCCTGGCCCCGAGTGCCACCTCCAGGAATTCCTGGGGCACCTCCAGGGATGGGCACTGCAAACCTCCCAGGGCAGCCCCTGCCAAGGCCTTTTTTATCCATTTATTTATTAAAGTTATTATCCACAAGATCTCATTACTGCATACAGTTTTTTCTAAAGTATTCCCAACAAACTTTTTCCTCTCCTAAGGAAACTTTTTTTGCCATGCTCCCATTCTGTCCTCCCAGGATCCCCCTCCTGCTGCCGAGCCCGAGCCTGCCGGGCTCCCAGCGCTTTCCTGGGAGCTGCAGCTTCCCTCCTTTCCCATCATTTCTGCCCCTGGGAGCTGCAGCTTCCCTCCTTTCCCATCACTTCTGCCCCTGGCACTCGGGGCAGCTCCGTCAGTCCTGGTGCTGAGGAACCCAGCTCCGAGCCGGGACTGGTGATCCCCGATTCCCTTGGAATGATTTTGGGAACCAAGAACAGCTCCGAGCTGGGACTGGAGGTCTCTGATTCCCTTGGAATGATTTTGGTAACCCAGGACAGCTCCGAGCCAGGACTGGAGATCTCGGATTCCCTTGGAATGATTTTGGAACCCAGGACAGCTCCCAGCCGGGACTGGAGATCCCCAGTTCTCTGGGAATGATTTTGGGAACCCAGGACAGCCCCGAGCCGGGACTGGAGACCCCGGATTCTCTGGGAGTGGTTTTGGGACCCAGGACCGCTCCAAGCTGGGAGCTTTCTGGCAAAATAAAAGTTCTCCTTTAAAGCAAATGATTTAAAAATAAATTTGCACCAAACGCAAGTGTTCTCCTTAAAGGCTTCTTGCTGGGTGACTCCTGGCTAAACACACCCAGAAAATGTCAGCAGAGAACTCTGGAGGCTGAGACCAGCCACTGGCAGAGGAGAGGAATTCTCAGGAATTTGTTACCCCTCAGGGACTAACGAGAAAAATCCAGTCGTTTTTGCAGCAGACTTTGAGTACGAAGTCGTTCCCTGCCTCTTGTGGCTGATGCTCACAGATATTTTTCCTTCCCGCTCCATTATTGCTCCATCCCAACACAAAACCCGGGATTGATTTCACTGCTGAAAACGGGGAATGTCTCAGGCGGAGTCAAACATCAAACGGGAAATAAAGGAACCTCCCAGAGACGGGCAGGGCGGTGAGGAAGAAGCAGAAGAGAGGGTTTTTTTCCCTTTTTTTCAGGCTGCATCAGCTGTGGCCGGGGCTGGTGTTTAATTGCAGCGCCGCGCTCCAGCTCGGGAAGTGCTGGGGAACGGCATCAATTCCACGGGAAACAGATGGAAACCGGCTGTGAAAAAACCCTGAGCAGAGCAGACAAATGGCTCCCAAAGTGTGAAAAAGCCCTCAGAAGCAGCACATTTGGAAGTTTCTCATATTGTTTGATTTATTTACTCCACAGTTTATAAACTGCAAGGCTGGAATGGCTCTAAGGGGTGTTGATGGCTCCTGACAGCCTTGAAGTAATTGGCTGATGTCAGTTTTAGTGCTGGAGGAAGCAGCAGGCTGGGCACTCTGCAGAGCTCAGAGTCACCAGGATGAGGGAGCTGCTGGCTGTGGTTTCCCCCTCCTTATTTCAGTGTTGTGTGGGGGGTGCGAGGTGCTGACCCAAACCCGGAGCTCACCTGGTCATGAATCCTGCTCGTCCCCAGTGCCAGGCACTTGTGCAGCTCATTTGCAGCAGCAGAGTTCTGTGTGAATATCCATAAAATAATGTACACACTATTCTATTCTATTCTATTCTATTCTATTCTATTCTATTCTATTCTATTCTATTCTACTCCATTCCATTCCACTCTATTCCATTCTGCATTCTGTTCTATGTGCATATTCTGCATGCCCATTTTAAAATGAGGTATCTGCACGTATATTTTAAATAATAAACAGTCCACACCCGAGGGTAAAAGCAGCAGATAAAAGAAACAAAGCCAAGGTCCCAGGGCAGTGGGAGAGGAGGAGCAGGGAGCCCTGAGTGACCTCAACACAACAACAGACAAACGGCCAAAATCCCTTGCAAAGAAACAGTGGAAGGTGGATCCAGGGGCAGCTGGATCCCATGGGAGAGGGATCCAGGGGGAGAAGGATCCCATGGGAGAGGTGGATCCAGGGGGAGAAGGATCCAGTGGGAGAAGGATCCCAAGGAAGGTGGATCCCATGGCAGGTGGATCCAGAGGAAGGTGGATCCAGAGGAAGGTGGATGCCACAGAAGATGGATCCCATGGATCCCATAGCAGGTGGATCCTAAGGAAGGTGGATCCCATGGATGGTGGATCCCATGGATGGTGGATCCATAAGAAGGTGGATCCAGAGGAAGGTGGATCCCACGGCAGGTGGATCCAGAGGAAGGTGGATCCCATGGATCCCAAGGCAGGTGGATCCCACGGCAGGTGGATCCCATGGATCCCAAGGAAGGTGGATCCCAAGGAAGGTGGATCCCACGGCAGGTGGATCCCATGGCAGGTGGATCCAGAGGAAGGTGGATCCAGAGGAAGGTGGATGCCACAGAAGATGGATCCCATGGATCCCATAGCAGGTGGATCCTAAGGAAGGTGGATCCCATGGATGGTGGATCCCATGGATGGNAGGAAGGTGGATCCCACGGCAGGTGGATACTATGGCTCCCAAGGCAGGTGGATCCCATGGATCCCACGGCAGGTGTCCCTCCCACAGCAGGGGTTCATTGGGGTGAGCGTTGAGGTCCCTGCCCGCCCAGCCCAGGCTGGGATTCCATGGAGAGGAATTCCAAGGGATTCAGAGGGGAAGCTGTGTCTGTCCCAAGGCAGAGGATGAGAGTGACGCTGTGCTCGGTCTCCCGTGGCAATTCGGGAATGTCTGATCTGCTCGCGCCCAGCTCGGGGGCACGGATGGGCTCCGCCCTCGCTCATTAACGCCCAGCACTAATTGCGGCAGCCCCAGCCCGGGCGGCGATCCCGAGCCCCTGACAGCGATTGGAGCCTTCCTTTGTGGCTCCCACCGAGCTGAGCCGGGAGCCGCCCGTTTATTTCTGCTCGGCTTTTATTGACGCCGAGTATTTAATCCATCCCTGCAGCAGCAGCAGCGAAAGTTCAACACACCCCCCCCCCATATATATTTTATGAGCAATGTTTTTAATGCTCTTTAATAAAACAAGAAAACAAGGCTCCCGTCTAAAATGCCCTTCATTAAGAATCAAAGTAAATGAGCAGAAGGCTCCAGTGGAATGTGAAGAGTTTTCCCATTAGGATGGAAGCAAAGGAATAAGTCAGCGCTAAGGGGCTCGTTAAAGGCTCCATGCCCTCAGTCAGAGCAGTGCCCGGGAGGGACGGGATTGATGGCATTCCCGGGCACACGGGGAATGTTCCCTCCTCCCCGAACTGCGCCCAGCCCCGGTTACCCCTGCGATCGGGGGAACAGGGAGCAAGGAGGGCACAGAGCAGCCAGGGCCCCCCCTGCCCCTGGAGAAGCCATCGAGGGGGAGCAGCTCCTTTGCTGGGAAGGACCTGGGGGCGCTGGGGGATGAGAGCTGGGCAGGAAAAAATGAACCCCTGAGCCCTGGGCTGGTCGCCAGGGTGGGCAGCAGGAAAGGGGGGGCTCTGCCCCTGTGCTCAGGTGAGAGCCCACCTGCAGAGCTGCCCCAGCCCGGGGGACACAGCAGGACCTGCAGCTGCTGCAGAGAGCCCAGAGAAACCCAGGGAGCTGCTCCAGGGCTGGAGCCCCTCTGGAGCCAGGCTGGGAGAGCTGGGAATGCTCCCCTGGAGAAGGGAAGGATCCAGGGAGAGCTCAGAGCCCCTGGCAGGGCCTGAAGGGGCTCCAGGAGAGCTGGAGAGGGACTGGGGACAAGGGATGGAGGGACAGGACACAGGGAATGGCTTCAGACTGGGAAAGGGGAGAGTGGGGTGGGATGTTGGGAAGGAATTCCTGTCTGGGCTGGAATTGCCAGATTTGCTGTGGCTGCCCCTGGATCCCTGGCAGTGCCCAAGGCCAGATTGGAGCAGCCTGGGACAGTGGGAATTGTCCCTGCCCATGGAATGGGATGGCACTGGGTGAGATTTGAGGTCCCTTCAAGCCCAAACCATTCTGTTATTCTATGATTCTTCCCAGTAGCGTCTTCATCCCAAGCACTGGTCATACTGGGAGCTGAGGAGCTCTTTCTGACTCCAGCAGAGGCTGGAAAAGCCTTGGGGTGGCTCCTGCTTGCTTGGAATCCCACAGCAGATTGCCAGGGCTCCAGGCGCTGTGGGACCATAAAGAAAACATATGGGCAGCTTTTGATCTGCTTCTCAGGCCTGCTCTTGATATAGCTCAGCACATGTGCACAGGAGGGAGAAATACAATTTGCATGAAAAACATTTCCTTCGCAGGAAAATGTGTGTGAGTGGAGAAAGTGCATAAAAATATGTTCCTGCAGCACCGTTATTGATAGAGCCGAGCGTGATGGATCGTTGTGGATTGCAAATGCTGACAAAAATAAGCTGCAAATAACAGTTCAGTGCAGAGCGAGTGTCAGGGGAGTCAGTGGTGTCACCCTTCTCCCAGCAATGCCCTTCTGGAGACAAATCCCTGGTCCCAGGGGTTTCCTTCTGCTGGGCTGGGCTGCTGGCTTAGCTGGACCCCAGCCTGGCTCGGCATTTGGCCTGGAAATGCACTTGGAATGGAATCCCCGACTGGTTTGGGTGGGAAGGAACCTTAAATCCCACCCAGTGCCAGCCCTGCCATGGGCAGGGACACCTCCCACTGTCCCAGGCTGCTCCACGCCCTTTCCAAGCTGGCCTGGCCCAGAATTCCAGCCCTCCGTCCCTGTCACTGAGCTGTCCCCAAGGCTGGTGGCCCTCTCTGCCATCAGGCACTTCCAGCAGTTCGGTCCCACAGCCCAGAGAGCTCCGGAGCCCGCCCCAGCTCAGCAGTGCCCGGCAGCCCGAGATCCCCCAGGGGCTCCCCCTGCGCTGTAACTCCGCAGGGAGGATTCCCTGCTGGCACAGGGATGTTTTCCCGGTGCAGTGGGAGCTCTGGGATGGATGCTGCCTCCTTTGCTGCCAGAGCACGCTCAGGGTGCTTGGCTTCTCCCTCTGCCCTGTGTTTGCACCCCCAAACCCCACCCAGGGACGGGACACAGCGGCTGCTCAAACAGCTTCCAGAATACTGAAAAGAGCACGAGCAGAGCGTGGTCAAACTGCAGCCCCGTGTGAATCCAGGAACGCAGTGAGGGCCCTGGGGCAGGGAGCTCATCCCCAGCGCTGAAACCCGAGCAGCTGCAGCTCCCAGAAGCTCTGTGAGTGTCAGCGGGGAGCTGGGAACCTGGCTGCTGCCTGTGCCAGGAATGCAGCCCCAGCACCGGGCTGGGACCAGCTGAGGGAATGATCCCTTCAGTTTTAGCTTTTCTATTTTCCAGATCAGCACTGCTTTGATGTATAACCCTAAAACTCCACAGCCTGCCAGCCACTGTCCTACTGTTTTATTCAGACGAAACACCTCTCCAGGCCTTAACTTCAAGGACAGCCTGGGTTTCCAAGCCCCAAAAAACTTAAACAACCAAGAACAGCAGCGAAGAGAAGGGGGGCCCGAACTGGAGGATGGGACTGCACTGCCTGAAGCTGTAATTGGGCAATTGGCTTCTGAAATGCAGAGGGACCAAACTTATATCTGTCCAAAAAACACATTTCAGTGGTCCCATCCGGGGTGTAACCCCAGCCAAGCTCTTGTACTCCCCAGGGTGTACCCTGTGAAGGCCTTGCAATAAATACCTACCTTATTTTAACTCTGTCTGGCCTCTGTTTTAGGCAGCCTCTCACGAGGCATCAGGAGGAGTGGAGGGAGCAGCACCAAACCCAGATCCCTGTGCAGCTGTGGTTCCATTCCATGGGAACACCCTCGGTGCTGAATCCTCCGCGCAGCAGCAGCTGCCTGCAAGGAGCAGCCTTTAACCCCCGAAGCTGAGCTGAGCAGGGGGAGCTCCAGCTGCTCAGGGTCCTCCAGCCAACTGCAGCTCACAAATGGGCTCCCAATTCCACTCCCAGACAGGGTCACTGCTCCTCAGCCCACCAGGAGCCACATCCCAGAGCGGAGCTGAAAAATGGGTTCCAAATTCCACTCCCAGGCAGGGATGCTCCTCCTCAGCCTGCCAGGAGCCAGACCCCACAGCAGAGCTCACAAAATGGGTTCCAAATTCCACTCCCAGGCAGGGATGTTCCTCCTCAGCCCGCCAGGAGCCAGACCCCACAGCAGAGCTCACAAAAGGACCTGCAAATTCCACTCCCAGACAGGGATGTTCCTTCTCAGCCCACCAGGAGCCAGACCCCACAGCAGAGCTCACAAAATGGGTTCCAAATTCCACTCCCAGGCAGGGATGTTCCTCCTCAGCCCGCCAGGAGCCAAATCCCAGAGCAGAGCTCACAGAATGTGCTCCCAATTCCACTTCCAGACAGGGATTTTGCTCCTCAGCCCACCAGGAGCCAGACCCCAGAGCAGAGCCCCCCACAGCACCCCTGCAGCCTCCGAGCTTTTGCAGCTCCCACCTCGCTCACACCTCCTTTTCTTTGTTCCTTGTCTTTTACAAGCAGCCCCAGCAAGGCAGCAGCTCCGGCTCTCGCCTGTCCCTGGCAGTATTCAATGCTCCAAACCACGCCGGTCCCTTGCAGGGCTCCCTGGGATGCACGTCAGCCTCCAGCCCAGAGGGGTCAGTCTGCAGCCCTGGGGACTCTCAGGTGGGATCCCGGTGCTCCTGCGGGGCCAGGGAGCTCCGTGCAAGCAGCATCCAGGGCATTTCAGCTGCTCTTTGCACCTTTGCAGTGCCCCCGCTGGGGATGAAGGCGTCCGGAGCTTCTGCCAAGGGGCAGCTCCCATCTCTGCTCCCTGGGACAGGGACAGCACCCAGGGAAGGGCTGGGGCTGGGCCAGGGAGGCTCAGGTTGGATTTTGGGAAAGGTTCTTCCCCCAGAGGGTGGGATGAGCACTGGAACAGCTCCCCAGGGAATGGGCACATTCCCAATCCTGCCAGAGCTCCAGGAGCATTCGGACACCCAGGGATGCCCAGGCTGGGATTGTGGGGGGGTCTGGGCAGAAGCAGGACTCTGATCCCTGGGGGTCCCATCCCACTCAGAACATTCCCAATTCTGTGATTTCTGGGGCATTTCCAGGTGCCACACGGGCTCAGGGCTCTGCAAAGCAGCTCCTGGCACACACGAAGGGGACTGAACATGTGACACTCCTGTCCTTCCAGCTGGGGCAGTGCCAGCCCCACGGGGGGGGGGGGGAATGACAGCAAATGCACTCCACGAGGAAAAAACAAGGATCTCCACCGTATTCTGAAGATTTTATATCAATATCTCTAATTTACTGGGCGTAGAAGGTGTCCTCAGGGAGCGGGGTGAGCTCACCAGCGCCACGCGGCCTCTGCAGAAGCAATTCCAGGTGCTGGGCTCTGAGAGCTGCCCCAGGGAACAGCGAGGGGCTGAAAGCTTCAATTAATGCAATTAATCTGCGGTGGCCACATTCTGCTTGAATAGAGCCAGTTGGAAAAAGGAGATTTTCTCCCAATAGCCAAGTCCTCTCCTGCAGGAGAGATGTGTTATTTTCTCCTTGGCAAAAAGCCAGCCCACATTGTACAAGCAGAGAAGGATCCTCTCCTGCTTTCTCTCTCACCTCCTTACTGCAGCTTTCCCCCACTTTTAACAGTAATTAAAAAATACAGGGGTTTTTCTCATATTTAAAACCCATAATACATCAGCAATGTCCAATTTTCCCCACGCTTTTTAATTAAAAAATAATAGAAATGGGAAAACCCAAATCTTCCCCCACCGAATTTTGCTTTTATTTTTATAAGAAATTGAGAAAAACAATGAAAACCCCAAACCTCATAAATCATGACTTTTCCATTACAAATATTTTGACAGATCTACTCATCACCTCTGAGTTCTTCAGAACTGGAGGTAAAGGTGATTTTCCGGCTACATTTTATTACTTCATTCTCTGCTGGCCTTTTCCAATAGATCTTGATCCTTTTTTCCTGTCTCTCCCTGCAAAAGCTGCTTTGCTGTTGCGGTTTCTTTGAGGAGCTGCCAGTGCCCTGCTCTGCCCCTCTCCCTCCTCACGTTTGTTGCCGAGGATTTTCAGCCTCCTGCTCCCCCACCCTGCTGAAACCAGAGGGGTTTGACTTTGGGGAAGCCCAAATTTGCTTTTCTGTCTCTCACTGCCTCCCTCAATAGAAAACAAACTCCAGCACTGGGTACAGGAGGGTTTCCTGTGCTCACAGCAGCTTTGGATCATCCCAGAATTCCAGCCAGGTTTGGACTGGGAGGGACCTCAAATCCCATCCCAATCCCACCCCATTTCATGGGCAGGGACACCTCCCGCTGTCCCAGGCTGCTCCCACCTGGCCTTGGGCACTGCCAGGGATCCAGGGGCAGCCACAGCAAAGCTGGGAATTCCAGTCCAGCCCCTCCCCACCCTCATTCCATCCCAAATCCCAGCCCAATTTCCTCTTCCCAGTCTGAAGCCATTCCCTGTGTCCTGTCCCTCCATCCCTTGTCCCCAGTCCCTCTCCAGCTCTCCTGGAGCCCCTTCAGGCCCTGCAAGGGGCTCGGAGCTCTCCCTGGATCCTTCCCTTCTCCAGGGGAACATTCCCAGCTCCCCCAGCCCGGCTCCAGAGCAGCTCCCACCTCACACAGGAATTTAGGGAAGGCAGATAAAGACCTAACAAATGATGTAGGATTGGCAGAGCTACAGACCAGGAGAAGGAAATCTTTAAGTTTGATGGGATTTTAGGCATCACGTTGCTGATAAAATCCTCAGGACAAACCCTTGCTCCGAGGTGAGATTCCCTCAATCCCAGCAGGAGCTGTCCGTGTCCAGTTCCTGCACCTGAGCAAGGCAGGACGGAACCTCTGGGCTGAACCAGGATGGAGAAGTGTCCTCCAGTCCTTTCTCCTCAAGGAGGAGAGGGAATAAAATCCCCTGAAGCAGCTGGGTGGGGAGAGATCCCCTCAGGACAGACCTCCATGGGATCCAGGAGTGCCAGGGAATCTCCATATCCAGGGATATTCCAGCAGGCAGAGAGGGTGAGTCCTGCAGCCCCTGAGCAGGGGAGGTGGTGCCAGCCCTGGGTGATTAAAGACAGGGCTGGGGAGACGCAGAGAGAGGGTAGAGAGAGAGCAGAGAGAGCAGA
>WEKY01011513.1:0-23883 GCA_013390045.1 Picathartes gymnocephalus | reverse complement strand
GCTTCTCTTGATCAACTAGGTGGCTTATCTTTTCCTTTCCTAAAAGAAAACCAGGTTGATAAGCAGGACTTTCCTCCATGCTGGCTGTGACTGATGACTGTGTTGTCTTTCAGGTGCTTTTTAGTACCCCCAGAATAATCTTCTCCATAACTACCAGCCAGTGAAGTGAGAATGACAGGCCTGCAGTTTCCAGGGCCCTCCTTCTTGCACTTCTTGAAAATCAAGACAATGTTCATCAGCTGCCAGTCACTGGACCCCCCTGGATTCCCAATACTGCTCAATATTATTTCAATATTATTGAAAGAGGTTTTGAGATATCAGCAGTTATTTGAGGATTCTTGGATCAATCATATCAGGCCCCATAATACTGAACAAGTAATGTTCTTACACTAGCTCTGTCTGTCTTCAACGCCATCAACACAGCTCAGATAATTTCACTTGAACATATATGCAAGATGTGTATATTTACGTCATAAGAGACATAAATATTACTCCTTTCACTATGTCAAAGAAAAATTGCTGTTATTTCACAGATGAAATATTGTCAACTCATCAAAAGTTTTACTCTCTTCAAAACCCATTACTCCCCTACTTGAAAGAGCTTTTCATTTTCTGTGCCTGTCATTTCAAGCCATTCTAGTTCTCAAGAGAGACATGTGGAAAGAATACATACATTATATATTACATCAGATGAGCTAGCTCTGTTGCAACATTTATCTTCATATGTGAAGAGAAATGGAATGACTCTGGAGGGGTATAGCAGCCAATGCTGTTCATGAGTTAACCACTCTTGTCTCACTCTTGATATGTGAAGACAGAGGACATGATCAGACATCACTCAATATATTGTTTATAAAAAATATTAAGGTTCTGGCTTTGGAAATGTGCAGGACATAACCAGGGTAATCTGTATAATAAAGTCATGTATTGGCATAAAAACTTTATGTGTCATTTCAACAAAATCTTTCCAGCTTAGAATAGTTTATTCTTTTGTCCTTTAAACAAATTTAAGAAAAAAGTGCAGTAAGAGCAAAAGGTCTCTCATGCAACAAAACCACAGTCCATAGACTAGGCCATAAAGTGAAAGAAGCAGGACTGATTAAAGAGTGAAGTAACCGTCATACATATTTAAGGATCACCCTTACGAAACGCCTATCTTTTGTCATTTTAGTATTTCCTAATCAGATGTTGATACTTGCAGGTATTTATGACTACTTTGTGATATATTTTTGAAAATTTAAGCATTTTCTATATGAAGCTCTATCAGTTAAAAGTTCATCCACTGTAGAATTAGACATGACCTCATTCAATTAATCAATGAGAAAAGAATCTAATCATTTTTTTGATTGCTAATTTGATTCAAATAAATCAATTGCCTACTGCTATGGCTGGTGATCTCATGTGTGTCTTCATACTTATGTTCCTATGTAAAACATTCCTTCATCTGAAATATAACTTCAGCTCTACCAAAACCTCACTAACTGGTGAAAGATAAACATCTGACCATCCTTTTTCTCTGCTGCACCTGTGTATGTCCCTAGAACTCTCTGCCATTGTGTCTGCCTACCATACCTCAAACACCAGCCACAGACACTCAGACAGCACCCCTATAGGAAGATTTCTCCCCACAAAAGTAACCATCTGCAAGAGGAGGCAGAAGGACAGGAGAAACCCAAGCACTAACTTCCCCAGCATGATACAGCCAGTGTGGCACCAGGTGGAGAAAGAACAGGAGACAGAGCAGGAGAAGGAGGCATGCCACCTGGCAAGGCTGCATGGTGGGCAGGAGGGGAGTCAGGAAGAGGAGGAGCAGGACATTCAGACAGGGAGAGCAGTTTCTAGCATGCCACTTCAGCAGGCATCAGACTGAAAGATAGAAAGAATAATGGGAGGGAGGCAGGATGAATTTTCAGGCCTGCTAGGGTGATCCAGAAGGCTTGTTTGGCAGCATTGTCTAAAGACAGAGCTTTATCTATTTCCCTCACACATAATATTATCACAAGTGTAAGCACATCAGTTATCTGTCCTTAGAGCTCACACACATCATTCTGTCTATCTTTGGCATCTCTATACCCCCCACCTTCTTTTTTTGTTCTCTTCTTGATTTGCAATACGGGCAAATACTCAGTGAATGAAGCTTAACATTTTGGTTGCTTTAACTCTGACATTTAGTAAGCAAGATCTCACAGAAGACCTCAAAAAAAAACACTGAAAAAAAATCACAGTTTTATTTGTTCTGCATAAATCCTAAAGACTTGGGGTGGGGGTTCCGTGGAGAAGGGGAGATAAAAAAAGACTTGCTTCAGTCTCCAGTATTCTCTACAATAGTCGAAGCCAGTACCTTTGCAGCCTTTGTGGTGCAGCTGGGGCAATACTCTCACTGAAATGAAAGTACATACCTCCAAACTGCGCAGCCCCAGATCTTGCCAGTTGTGGAATTAAAACCACGGAAGCTTTACACTTACACGGAAGCTTGTATCACACTAAAATTGATCACAATTCCAAAATGCTTCAAGTCAGTTTACCAAGTACCTGAGTTTGTGAACAATATTTCATTAATTCCCATGTGCCTTTCAACAATATTTGGATTCCAAAGTTCTCAATGAGATAGTTTTCCACTGTTGCTGCTATGTGCAGTCACAAGTCATCTCCTTTTGGCACAGCTTTAACTCTTATCCTGATCCTGTCAGAGACAACCTCAGGCAAATGTTGCCTGTGCACCCTCTCACATATTCTGCCTTCCAATCGAACTGTAGAAGTCCTGCCTTCTGCTCAGTACCCCTGCATCAGGAACAGGTCATGACACTGCTGGACACTCCCTTGAGGCATCACTAATATTTGTTGTCAGTCACTTCCACCACATTGTTTTCTCTGTATGCATGAATTTCTGTCTTATTACGCTAATACTTATGTATTTAGGAAAAATTTTATGTAGTTAGTTGTAACCTAGAGGTTTACATGCAAGCCTATGTTTGTGTTGTCAGCCTGTATGTATACATTCACAGCAAGTGTGGAGTTCTGAGGTACAGGCTACTAAGTCATGATACTCAGATCCATTCCTCTCCAAATATTAGCAGCATATAAATGATGCTCCAATAGTAACATCAGTTACTTTGATACTGTTAAAATTACTACTCTTAAAACACAAAAAACAACACTCACAAAAACCCCCCACAAAAAACTCCAAGCCCCACCATGCCTGCCTAACGAGAGGGTAAAAGTGGTCACTAATACACTCCACTTTGTTAGTGGACCCTCTACAATCACAACAGTATAGTCATCATAGAAGTTTATTAGGCATTAAAAGCAACTTCCAAAATAAGAGTAACTTTCAGAGGGGGTACAATATTATTGTTTTACATATTCAGTTATCTTTGGTCCAAGCAAAACCAAAATTGTTGTATAGCCAATGACAAACTACTTTTCAAACCTCACATGGTCTAGATAGTTGGTTTGTTTATAACCCCTAAGGGTGACAAGAACCATGCAAGCAGTGTGTGGATAAGTCTGGGTCTCATCTCTCTTGAGTACACCAGCGCTGAAATCTCTATCTCTCCTACAAGATATACCCAGCCACTTGCACCATAGCCCTATGAGACCAATGTTCATATCTTTCTATCTTTGCAATGGGAACTGTTTCTCCCAACTGCGTTGCACCTTTCTCATGTGCTATTCAACTTTGAATTCTTAATTTTCACTAAAAAAGTCTTACAGTAGCAAGTTGTGGATTTCCTCCCTTTTATTTATTTTCAGAAGTAGTATTTTAATCTGGCAAAAGTACCTTGTTCTAGTTACATTTCACTATCATTTTCTTCTTCAAAGAAACCCATTGCTAGAATGAAAATTCATCAAGGCACTAACATTTTCTTTACATTTGTAAGACTTACTTCCTTAGCACTGAATAATATTAGTAGTAATACAATACATTCCATAATCTACCTCCATTATCCCAAGACTGTCTTGACTTCCAGTGATTATCACAGATCACTCTGAGTGCAGATTTATCCTGGCTTTGAGATCCAAACATTTTATTACCTTGCATTTCCTGAATCTGCTTTCACTGATATACATTCCATCAACAAAGTTAATCTGTCTGGAACGACTCGTGGGATGACTGGAAAATTCAAAGGCTTGGCTTTGTCTACTCCAACAATCTTTCTTTGGGTTTGGTTTTTTAGTTTTCTGTGGTTTTGTTTTTTCTTTTGAAAGAAAGAGGAGGCAGAAGTTTTTTTTGGTTTTTTTGGTTTAATAGGTTTTGGATTGGTTGGTTGGTTGCTTGCTTGCTTGCTTGCTTGGGGGTTTGTGCCTGATCAAAGAAGGTATCATTAAGAGAAATGTGAACTCAGTTAGCTTCTCCCATGGGTCAGGTTGCTTCAGCCAGTCAAAACCCCTTCTCTAAATTCAGAATAACTACTAACGACCCCACAGTTCTGGGTTGGGTTTTGTTCTGGTTTTGTTTTGTTTGGGTTTTTTTTTAACTAGTCAACTTCAGCTTTCCTTAATTGAGAGTGTCAGGAAATATGAAAAAGCAACTTTCAGACCATCTTTTCATTCTGTAGTATCCTCTCCTTACAGGTACAAAGAGAAAAGCTGAGTGTATCTTTTTCAAGATACCTCAAGAGAATGTAAGTCTTGATGAAGGTTTTATCTACTTTATTTTTATGTTTGGGGTTTTCTTGCAATTTGCTGACTTCCACTTCCATCAATGATTGGTCTTGACTAAAGTTAAAGGGGAGAAGTCTCTTTACTCAGTTCCCATGCCCTTATGTGTAATATTTCATATGCTTCTCTGTTAGCCTGGCTTCCAAATGCCTGGTATCAACTATACCATTTAAGAATTTAAATCTCACTACCACATTTTGTACTGCAGAACACAAGTCTTTTGTACAACTTGATCCAAATTATGTTTCCACCTAAAAAAGCATAAATCATGACAATTTGTCCATTTTTGCTATTCCTGTAGGATTCCCGTATTTATATATGTCATCAGTTTAAGAATGAAAGTAAGTACAAGGCCACAACTAAGATCCCTATAGCAAGTTCTATTATATTCTCACACCTAAACATAATACAGTTAATTTGTCTTTTCAAGCAATTAATATTTATTGTGACTGCAGTGTATAGGATTTATAAAAATTTTAAGTGAACTACTTCACCTGAGTGGCTTTTAAAGTTTTGTTCAGCAAACTAAAGAGGTTTAGTGATTAAGTACTGTACTGCTGGTTTGATCACTTGAGCTGGATTTTCATTTTTGAGACTGCGCTTCAGTTTAAATATAAAAAACAAACCAGTTCAAAGCCAATTATTTAAGACTTAACGCAAAACAATACATTTGAACCAATAATGACCTTACCGTGTTGCCAGTTTTCCAAGTGGGTTCTGGAGCTGACTGAAAACAGAGATCTGCCTACAATTCAACACCCAAAAAGCCAGTCAAATGTAAAATTAAGGCTCAGTAAATGTTATGACTGTACCCCCCCCCCAATTCTTTTTCACAAATATAAGTGCAATTTTATAATGTTTTTCTTTAGAATTATCTGTTTACCTTAAGTAGAAAGAGTCATTTTTGCAAGGGTCTTTATAAGTCTTCATGTACCAGATGAAAATGAAGGATTCATTCTACCCTATCCTTTAATTTTACTCACCAATATGTGAATTCTTCTTACAGCTGGTATTTCAAATGTATTAGTAAAATTTATCACTCAAAGGCTTATGGCAGGACTAAATTACACTAATGAATTGACTATGAATTTGAAGCCTAAGATGAGGCCAAGTATTTTCTGGCTTCGTTTCTGTATCTCAGCAAACTGCTTAATTTTCTCCCTACTTATCCATTACTGCTAAATTGTCTTGCTATTATTGCAGAAGATTGCAGCAAACATTGGCTTGCCCTTAGGCCTATACTGAACGAAGCAGAAATCAGGATTCCTGCAGAGACACTGGCAAGGTATGAAACCCTTCCTCCACTAATTTTGCTGAACTGAAAGAGCAAGTGGAAGATAACATTCAATCCCTCTTTTTCAATTTTATTTAACAGTTAGTGAATTATTCCTATAGTTGGCTTTTCAAATATATTAATTGGTTTTCTCACTTAAAGTCATGCACAAAGCTAAATTAGATTAATGAAGCAGCTATGTATCTTCTGATATGTAAAAGGAAGCTAAATACTTTCCAGCTTTAGATTTTGTTTTACTGGGGGATGGGTGGGTGTATGCACTTTTTTGTTTGATATTTTTTGTGGATTCTTTTGGTTTTTTATATGAGGAAGGAATATCAGTCCTTACATGGGTTAATCTTACTCTTAAGCATGACTCCAATGCCTGACAGAAATGCTATGGTTAAAAACCTGTGGGTTTTGCTATTAAAAAGGAGACAGCATATTCTAGATGTGGTGGGGGAGGAGGACAATATCAGGCTTGTCCCTGGCAAGCTGTGGGATTAGAGGCAAAGGCTAGAGGGACAGGGTGCTGGCAATGTCCCTCAGCTGGTGACTCTGAACTCTACTGGCCACACTGGAGCAGACCTTCAGTCTTATGGTGATGAACCAGGGACTCCTGAGGTAAAAGAAGCCACCAGAGAAACGCCAGGAAAATATATGAAAGGAATTGAGGGGTGCTCGTCTAGGAAGGTGACACATCTGAGACCTCAGCTGCATTTACATCAATGTACGAACAGCAGAAGTTGGAAGCCACTGTGCTGCTAGAAAGTTACAACTTTTTTGCCATTACTGAAATATGGTGGGATGAATCCCATAACTAAAGGGCAACAATCAAGGGCTACAGGCAGGAGGCAGGAAAGGAAGGAGAGGGGGAGAAGTTTTCCTTTGCATCAATAGCTGGATCAAGACTGAACAGCTGTCCCTGAAGAACAATCATGAGCTGGCTAAAAGCTTGTAAGAATCACAGATTGAGGCAACAAAGGGAACCTTATGCTTGCTGTTCAGTACAGGCCCCTGATCAAGGGGACGCTCTTTATGAAGCCTTCTTTCTCCATATAGAGGAGGTATACTGCTCACAGGCTCTTATCCTACTGGGGGACTTCAACCATTCCAGCATATTCTGAATAAAAGACAGAGCTGTAGGCAACCCCGAAGACTGCTGGAATGCATGAAGGATAGCTTCCTGATCCAGGTAGTAGACAGATCTACGAGAGGAATGTGTTACTGGATCTGTTGGTCACCAACACAAGTGAGCTAACCAGGGACATCAAGACTGGAGACAACCCAAGCTGCAATGATCCTACATTGGAGGCATTTGCACATCTTGAGGGATGTGGGTCAATAAGGGGTAAAGTTAGACCCCTGAACTTCAGGAAAGCAAACTTCCATATCTTCAGGGAGACAGTCAATAGGATCCCCTGGAAGACTGTTCACAGGAACAGTGGAACAGAGCTGGCAGATCTTTAAGGGAGTCTTCTACAGAGAACAAGACCCGGCAATCCCCAAGAGCAAGAAATCAGACATGACAGGCATGAGATGGCATGGCTGTGTAGGGAACAGCTGGTTGAACTAATGGGAAAGAAGCAAATGCACAGACAGTGGAAACAAGGACAGGTGACCTGAGAAGGGCATAGAGATGAAGTTCAGTTGTGTAGGGATGAGGTGAAGAACAAAAGCCTGGAACTGAACCTGGAAAGGGACACAAAGCATAACAGGAAAGGCTTCTGCAGGTGTGTTAACCAGAAGAGGAAGGTCAAAGAAGGTGTTACACCCTCTGACAAACAAAGCCAGCAAAATGGTAACAACTGATGGGGAGAAAGATGAGTGTCATGGGCTGAGTTCGCTAACTGGGCAGAAACACTAATTAATGTAGATGGTTTCATATTCACCTATTCGCCTTATCACACTGGGCAATAGTTAGTGTAGTGGTTCAGGTACTCTGGTCTAACACTAGTGTACTTACTAATTTCTGTGATGAGATAAGGATTAAGAGAAATGCAAAGTAGGCTTAAATCTTCCAAGGTAAAAAGATAGTTTATTAACAGAACTAAAAGATAAAGAAATAATAAGAACCAAAATCAACCCCTAGACATTTCTTCTCTCCCCACCTCATTCGTCTTTCTTTATCAACAACTCTTTTTTCCATCAACAACACAAAGAAACAAAACCTAGAGATCGCTGGCCAGTTTACCACCTTTGAAACAAACTTTCATCAATTCAGTTGGGAAGAGGAGTCAGTCCTGCCTCACCATGAAGACCTTCCCACAAGAAACACAGTTTCTTTGTGGGTTTCAATATCACAGTGAACTCCCGCCCGGAGTCTGTTCAGTTGTGATGGTCGTTTCCCCAACCCACAGCTCTTCCTGCAGCTGTTTTTGGGGACTCATGTCTGTTCACTGGGGTAAAATTTTAAGGATGAGCTGTTCTAGTACAAAAGCAAAGGTCTTCTCTCTCTGGAAGAGAGGTTTTCTCCTATCCCTGGAGCAAATGTTCTCTTCTTCGATCCCTGGGGCAAGAGTACTCATCTCTCTCATCTCTGTGGCAAAGTTCCCCATCTCTCCCCCTCTGTTCAAGTGTCTCATAGACCATAGCTACTTCAACATCTGCTTGCTTCTACGTAGTTGCCTTTGCTCAGGCAACAGTTAGACTGCTACATCCCCCCAATTGAATTAATAAGTTACAGGGAATAGGTTTGAATATGAACCATTTCTATGGTTCCACAGGAGAATTTCAGCATAAGGCATCTCCTTTTTCTCCTCTAGACTTTCAGTCCCTCTTCGGTGACCTTGATGTCTTTGTTGGTTCCTTCTATGTCCTCATTCTCTGAATTCCTCTTGTGCACTTAAAAGTTATATCTGAGTCTCTCTAGTGAACTGAAAAACATGTTGGAACCATCCTCAGAGAGGCGGGGGAAGCGAGGAAGGCAGGAACAGTTGCAGCGTTCCCGTCCATGGGAAGGAGGGAGCAGGAGTTGCGGGAGGACCTTTGCTGGACCGCAGTGGAGTGCGTCTGGCCCGCAGAGCCAGCAGGATTCAGGAGCCAAGCAGTGGTGGCACTCCCATAGAGGGAGGAGGGGGCCCCTGTGCCGCAGGAGGAGAGAGAGAGCCCCCATCCGAGTGGGCTTGGCCTGGCCCGGGCACTGCCCCTGGAAGAGGGGAGGGCCCCGGGCCTGGGAAGACTTGGACCGGCCCCACGGAGCTGCAGGGATGGGGGCAGCAGCAGAAGCCACAGCCAGCAGCAGCATGAGCAGCTGTTCACTTTTTCGGGCCTCCTCCTGGTGGAGCAGGAGGAGGGCATGGACCCTCGGGGCCGCAAGGCCGGGTAGGCCCAGCCCGACGCAGCCTGGGTCCAGGGCCAGGCAGGCCCACCGGGCCGCACAGAGCATTGATGTTACCTGTCAGAACTGAAAGAGGAAGAAACCCTCATTTGTTACTGGCCAGAACTGAAAGAGGAAGAAACCTGCATTTCTCACTCTTAAACTGTGGATTTCACAAAGGCGTACTCTTTCTCTGAATGGCCAGACAATATGTCTGTCTCAGAGCTAGCCCCCCAGCTGGATCTTCAGACAGGCAGAAAACCACATTCCTTAGGAAACTGCAAGAAATATTTACCAGAAAAAGTTACTTTTTTTTCAAACCATGACACTGAGGTACTCATCTTTTTGCCTCGGTCTTCAATGGCAACCCCTCTTCTCGCACATCTCAAGCAAGACAGCAAGATGGGGACTGGTGGAGGCAAAGACCCTCCCACTGTAAGTAAGGTCCCTTCCAACCCAACTCACTCTATTATTCTATGCTATTTTATCTAGAGGTGTTAATAACTCATTAAGAACTGCTATTCAAGACTTGCTTCGTGGAGGTAAATCTCCTTCATGAATTGATGTAAATTGATTTTTTTCCACCTGTAAACCATAGGCAGGTAAGTTTTCCAGTGCTCTTCAAAAATGATGAGACTTTGAACACACTGTTAGCTTGTTCATTCAAAAGGCAAAGACTATTTTTAGATTATAGCTTGGTAGGGATAGAGGCTAGGTAGGTAGGTAGGTATTTAGGTAGGTAGGTAGATACATAGATTAGATAGACAGACAGATGGATAGATAGATAGATAGATAGATAGATAGATAGATAGATAGATAGATAGATTAGATAGATAGATGATAGAGTTAGGTCCAAAATCAAAATTCGCACCTAGTCCTTCAGAATTCTAAAACACTGGATGTGTGTACCCTAAGTCTGAAGAAATAATCTAGCACACAAATAGTTCATACTTAGCAACTTCTTCATATAAGTAATTCTATTAATGGCACTCTTAACTTTGTGTCAATACTTACCTTGAATCATTCTCTTGTTGTTCACAATTGTTCTCACCACATGTGACATAACTACTGTCCTTCAGGACTGCTGATCACAGACTAACCAGAATCTGGGCTGAGGCTTTGAAAACTAAGTATCAGAAGGACATATATCTAGGAATATCTGTTTTTCCTGACAGAATAGTTTATAAAGGGTTTGAATGCAACTTCTACCAAGGAATTCACTTTTGAAATTGAACATCTCTTATTCTTTTCCCACTAGCATTTGAAGCCTGTGACTAATTTCTCTGTCTCTTGACAAATAGTCCTAACAGTCCCTGAAGTTACTGTGTGAAATCAACACATCACATTAGATGTCATCTTCTATTTTATAAAAAAAATTCGTTTTACTTCACATGTCTGCAGAGAGGTTCTTAACAATATTGAGGTCTTGGCATCATAAAAATACATTTTAAAAGTGGATTTTACCATGAGGTAAATTGGATTTATGGAGTTTACTTTAAATTTTTTTTTTTACTGTTTTACTATTCATTATAAATATTTTTATATTAATGTATTACCTTTGCATATAAATTGAAGATCACTAAATATTACCTCACAGAAGTGGTCATACCATACAGAGGGGGTAATTTTTCCCTTTTACACTAATGCCCCATAAAGTTATCAATTCAGCCTCTTCTACATGTTCTTCGCAATGAGGGTTTTAAAACTACGTATCACTGAATGAGATACAAACAGAGAGGAAATAGCTGTCTGTCATACCTACCATTTATTATCCCTTACGTTTCTGAGTACAAAATGCTGCTAGCTCAAAATAGTTGTTCACGCCTTTTCTGTACATTTTTTTCTCAAGAAAAATGACTGTATCCACACACCTAATTTTCATTTACTACCATAAAATAATGCCGTGAAACACTGCTCTTTAAAACAACACTGGTTATTCTGGTTCTTCTAGATCAGGAACCAACCATTGTCAGGTGTTCCTGGATGCCATTAAATCACAGGCTACCTACTCAAAGTTGTAGGTCTAAAACAGTAAAAAAGCAGGGCATATTCCATGGCAGATTTAATTATGTTTGAAGGATACACAATATAATATTACATTATTTGTCCTTCATCAGTTTATCAAAGGTCAACTTTTCTGCAGTGTTGCCCACCTGTTGAATACTTAAAAATTTTTTAAGTAGCACCCAGTGATGCAATATCAAGGCATTGTAGCCACAATGCACATGTCCTACTTCAGCAACTTGAAGGAAGTAATGGATAAATACTGAGTTCCAAAAAAAAAGACTCTTCATCATATCAAAAATAGCAGCGGAGAAACTCATACCAACACAACACACATCTGCTAAAGTATTAGCCACTGTCTTGCTTCAGACAGTTTTCTGAGCTGTCTTCCTTCCAACATAGGTAAGAGAAGCATTTAGGATTTTTTTATAGCTGTGTATAGTAGTACAGAAAAAACAAGTTGCAGGAGCAAGTAAAGCAAAGTGGTCTGTATTGGCAAGACCACGACCAGCATGTCAATGGAAGTGACTACTCCCTTCTCTGCAGTATTTTCATGACTGCATCTGAGTACTGTATTCAATTTCAGGCTTCTCATCACAAGACAGGTGTGGACGTCCAGGAGCATGTCCAGTTACTATGGTGGTTAGGTGATTGCAGCAAGAGAAAAGCCTCAGAAAGCAGGGGTTTGTTCAGCCTTAGGAACAGAAGTAATCTAATTTCCATCAAATTAGACCACAGCTATATGTTAATAAAAGATCCATAGTCACAAAGTAAAAGCCAGCAGAAAAAAATAGGAAAATATTAGCTTTTCACATAAGCAAATTTTTTACAGCACGAGAAGAGTCAAACACTGGACTATATGCTGAAAGACATTGTAGAATTTTCATCCTTGGAGATGGTCAAAGCTCATCTGAATAAAACCATAAGCAACCTGCTTTAACCAGCTTCAACGAGGTTGGATTGCATGACACATAGAGGTCCCATCCAAACTAAATTACTCTGTGATAGTGCCATACAACTGCAATAGAGAAAATATTGAGCCAAGGCACTTGTTGGCTTTTAACTTAAATTCAACAATGCTAAAAAGCTGAAATTGCTATCAACTCTACCATTAAACCACTCACACAGTGCAGCTGATTGACAAGTGCTAATTTAAGGGACATAAACAAAGTTTCGCTGCTTTTTGTTCCTGATAGGTCAACCAACAGGGAGCCAATATAGCCAGAAGTGAGAAAGTTGGTTTGTATTCAGGCATATGGAATGCTGGTGCTTTGTGTGACACCAGGACATTTTCAAATTTACTATGTAATCCACCAAAAACTGTGGAGCTGGATGGGTGTTAATCACGGAGTACTCAAGGACTGGATCTAAAGCAGAATTTTTATTATTTCTTGCAGTGGACAGGATGAAAGGACCTTTCATGTTCTCCATGGCTGAGTCGATTGTACAAACTAGAAATAGGCAGGAAGATAGTCTCTCTATTTGCTTACTTCATATACATAGTTCAGAAAGCATTTCAAACCAAATGCTGTACATCATGGAAAGATTCTTATAATGCTAGTTTTTAAGACTGAAATTGCAGTATAAACTTTCTGGACCAACAAACAGTACAGAAAACTCTTTATCATGTTTTCTTCATCACTTTAACAAAGTTGTGTGAAAGGAAACATTTTGCTCCCAAACTATTAATCTCTTGTGTACAACCAGTATCAAACCCAGACTTAGAATTTCTCCAAGTAATCTAGATGACTTTTCAGTTTTTTCTTGTTTAAACACCATGTGGAAAGGGTACAGTGCAAACGACATAGCTGTGTAGAGCTGAACTATACCTGTAATGTTACTGAGACAAGAGACTCTTACCCTTTACATTGTAAGTTTTTTCACTGATGTGAAAAAAGTTCTGTGTTGCCCTTCACAAATGCCATCTACTAACAGTAAGAATGGAGGTTGAATCACTAAAGGCAGGTGTTTCTGAGGGTCTGTAACGCCTAGTATCACCTAGGTAAAGCACCCTCACAACAGGAACCCTTCTAATGAGGCCTGAATATGTGTATGTGTATGTGTAAGAACACATTTCAATCCTCAACAAACTGTTTACTGTACAAACATTAAATAAATGTAGAACTGTTGTAATCAGCTGAACAAATATTTAATGTACACTCCTGTGTAGGAGCTATGTTTAAAAATATCGCTTATGCTGTTAAAACATAGGGAATTTACGGAAACTAATACTCTGAAAGGTAAAACAAATACTGTCTAAACAAAACTTGCACGTTAAAACAAAAGACGTATCTTGTCAATCCCCGTCTAATGTAATCTTCATTTTTTATATTGAGGTGTTAGCAGGACTGACTTACCATGAAAATGCTTTGGTTTTCAAGAAGTCATAACTGCAGTGCAAAAATGGGATTAGTTTCTAATAAACCAACTGAGGAGTGTAATGCTAATGTTACATTCATAGCAGGGCTTCCTCTGTAGAGTAAATGTTTGTTTACTCTCTGGGATCCAAGCACTGAAGGTCATTCATTGCAGGAGTAGCTGGATTTCCGTCTACAGCCGTTAGAAAGGATTTGTAAAAAGTCTGACAGGAAATTACAACTTATTTGAAAACACATGTGTCTGAATAGTTTCTGAGTAAATGGAGTAAAATGCTGGCAGAAAGAACAATTTTTTTTAGATATAATCTCTTGAAAATACATAAATGTGCTTCACTTTGGCTCTATCTATTTTCGTACAGTTTATAGCTGTCTTTTTTGTCTTTCCTTGGAACGAGTGTGTGTCAGCAGGAAGTTTTTCAAATTATTATGTAGTGACAAAGAGGTGGTATTCCCACTGACCTCACAAATTGGAGCACAAATTTAGCACCTCTACTCACACAGATTTTGTTAAGAAAAAAAATATTAGAACCTGTTGCAAGCTCTTCTCTCATCAACTGTTTGCTTTATAATACATAAATGCAAATGTAAAACTAGGCAGAATATTTTTATATTATTTTTCATGTATACAGGTTAACATTCAAATATGAAATAAGTTCATAAACATGATCTTAAATGCCTAGCAGAGCAAGAAACAAAGTCAGAAAGCTATTTCAATTAGACATTAATTGAGCCCACTGTGCCCCTTACTGAAACAAGGAGCACAAATTATGTTTCTGTAAGGACACAACAAGAGCATGTTCAGGTCACTCAGACATCTCTTTTACAAAATACCCCTTCCTTCAGGTTACTGGTTACTTCAGGTGAGGACCAGAAGGTACTAATCATTAAAAGCAAGAGAAACCTGCATCTCAGCAAGAGTTCATTAAAGTTATGGTATCTAGATACAAGTGAATAGACAGTTGTATAGTCTGGGGCACTCAAAGGATGTGGCAAAATCCACCCGAAGAAAGCTAGCCCTTTCAAGGATTAAATTTGCTTTGAGCTGTAAACTGGTGACTGGTGACTGAATTCCTCACTCCAAACCAGCGTTTTTATTTATCTGTGATGATGGTTGTAGGAGACAGAACTGCTTGCACTTATGTCAGGAGAGAAGCACTATGCTTGACAAGAATTCCAAAGATGTATTTTAACTATACCTTTAATTGCTTCTGACTCCCTCAAAGTTTGTGTAACATAAATTTTGAGTTCAACATCATGTGAGATTACTTGTATCACTTAACATACCATATGGCAGGTCTACATCTATTTTGAATAATTTTATTAGATGAAATAACATTAATGAAAATATTAAAACGACTCTAGGCATGTTTAGTTTTGGAGAAACAAAGAGCTGATCCATCCCATATGCACTTGATTGGAATACATTTTGGAAACCAGGGAGATCCAAGATCTTCATCAATAGGTTTTTGGAGATTTTCTCTCTCAGAGGCTGTCTGGAGCTCCCCTGTACTGAGGTGTATAACCTTGCAGAAGGAAATATATCTCTCAGCAGCATAGCCCTTCTATTCTGTCTAGCTGATGTATGGTAGCAACAGCACATGGCAACATGGCACAAAGATATGCTGAAAAGGGTTAAGCTGGATTCCCTGGAATGACAGCAAGCAAGGTGCCTGCCATATAGCCTTGAGTAACAAAAGCAGCTTTTCAGCTACCAGGTGGATCACACTCCAAAAGAACCCCAAAAATCAGGAGCTAATGCCACATTAGCTGCCAGTAAATTATGGCTAATTGCCTCCTTAGCCTAGTTCCCTTTGTTGTGCTTGTTTCTGCCTAGATACACACTGAAACAGGAGGTATTCCATGAGGACTAATAGCCATCAATGAAAAGTAACAGAACACTTGCTTTCAAATACACACTTTTCTACAGAGCCTGTAAAACTGTTCTGTGTCCCTAAGCCAAAAGAGTGTCTTTGCACAGCAATGAGCAAAGATCTGTATTGAAGTTTGTGGCACATGTGAACAGCATCAGAGGAACAACAAAAGACAAAGGGCTGTAAAATCTAATAAGAAATTATTGTTGGGTAAGAACTAAACGAATCAGACCCTATTCTGGATTTCAGAGCCCTCTCCAGAGCTTTTTCTTACCTTAACTTTCTTCTCAAAATCAATTAGACTGCCAGTAGCTCTGTTTTCAGGTGTAGCAGGGTGGACTTATACGAAATTGCAGTAAGCATAGAGAGGTAGTTTAAGACATGTCAATAACATGATGATATTTGGATGCTAGGGGTGTTGGGGTTTTTTAGGTATTTTTATGATGAATTAGTCGTAATTTTTACAGTTTGCCTCCTTACTGGGATATTTTAAACACAATGTCAAAGATGCTACTGATAAATATAACTATTGACCAAATTAAGTGAACCTTATAATTTTGTATTTACTGGGAGTGAGCTTATGAAGTTCCAATTTAGTTTTAATTTGCCTCAACAGTGGTTGTCAGCGGGATGTGGAGGAGGGGTGCATGTGTTCCACATGCAGGTGGCAGCCAGGAGAAGTCTTGTCTCTGTGAGGACTTCACCTGGCAACACCTCCCATGGGACGGTCAGCAGGAGACACTGAACTGCCCCCAGGGACTTCTCCAATCCAATGGCGAAAGGTTGGACTGGGCCAGCGGTCTCCTGTCAGCAGGCAGACTTTGCAAGGAGACAGGGGCATAAAAACTAACAGCGTCACAAGCCTCGGGGACTTTTTGAAACTTGCTTTTTGAGTGTGGGCTTTTGCTTTTGAGGTTTGATGATTCAGGGGGCTTTTCTGAGACTTGTTTTTCAGTCGGGGCTTTTTGAGTCTTGTGTTTTCGCTTTGGCTCCAGCCTGCTGAGGCCTGCTTCTTGCCTTCACTCCGGCCTACCTTTTGGCTCTCCTGCCCTCGCTGGCCCTTGCTCGCCCTCACGTCTGTCCTGCCTCCCTGTGTCCCTGATCACCGCCCTGCCTGCTTCGTCTCTGCCTCCCTGCCTGGGCCCCCTTGGTGCAGCCCTGCCCGCTGTCCGTCCTCACCGCGACCCTGTCCAGGCTCTGGCCCTCCTGCCCGATCCCCTCCACCTCGTGTCCGGCCGCCCGTCCCTGAGGGTGCTGTCCCCCGGCAGGCACCGTGCAGCCTCGGGGACATCTACGACACTCCGCGATCTCCGCTGGTAATGCCCTTTTTTCCTCCGTCTCCCCTCTCTCCCTCTCCCTCTCGCATTTTTCTTCCCCTTGCTCTGTTTTCTCTAGACCTCCTTAGTAGGGTAATTCCTTTTTATTTTGTTTTTTTCCATTACCAATCAAGGGTTCTTAGATACAACATTCGTCTCGTTTGACTGAATGTCGTTCCTGACCATCTATTTTTAAAAGAACTCCTTGCAGTTCCCCTCAGTGGAACACAACAGAGCTGCTGAAAGGTTCAATTAAGATTTTGTGCAGAGGAAGCAGCAACCACACATATTGTTTCTACATCAACCTAGAACAGACTACATCAGTGACTAATAATAATAATAATAATCACTAACAAAAAAAACCAAAAAAAACCAACCAAACAAAAAAACCTAAAACAAAAACAACCCCAAAAAACCAAAAAAACACCCCAAAACATAGCACAAGCAAAAGACATAGTACAAACTTCAGACTTTGCAGAAAGATATTCACAAGAGTTCAACACAGCTGTCCAAAAAACCTTGTACTTGAAGAGTGGATTTAGAGTTAGACTACCATGTAGGCCACGCTGGATTTTGTGTCACTGTTTAACCTCAGTTCTGTAAAACTGCCCTAAACAGACCTGGAGGCTAAGTCTTTTGTACCAGATACATTCATAATCCTTTAATTTTACTAGCAGTGGAGTAGGACATGTACTGACATCAAGAATTCTTGAACTGAAGCATAATACTAGAAAAATGAACACATCCACTAATTCTGACTTGCTGCTGTAGAAGAGATTATGCCTTTCCTAAGATTCTAGGTACTTCTCTGTCTTACTATATGGGCAGGTGCATTACAGTTACTGCTACTTCTTCTTAACATAGCTATGATGATAGGCCCTATAAAAACACATACACTTCCAAAGACCCCCGTAGTAAGTACCTGAGGCAGACTGTCAGACAGCCTGAGAAGCCTAGGAAGAGTTTAATTATGTACTGAAAATGTTAAAGAGTTGGAAATTCTGGTTTGCATTAAATCATATTGCAGGCCCCTGCCCTGGAATTTATTATTAATAAATCTAAATAGGTGACCTAATTTAAAAAATTTATAAAGTTGTATCAGGTTTCCCTAAATTCAGCAATGTTATTCTCAGTGTTTCTGAGAGTAAGATGAATCCCTCAGTAATTTAATGATTCATCCCTCACCACTGTAACCAATGAGGAGTTTACTATTCAAGTGAGTAAAAACAGGAATAAAAAGTTTTTGCCGGTCTGTATAAAAGTCACATTAGTATTAAAGTAAATATATTTGCCAAAATATTCTTGAGTTGGATAATGATTGCACAAAAATTGGCATAGTATGGCCCATGCAGACTTGTCTGTACATCTTACATGGTATCTGTAATCCTTAGATCATCACAGCTACAGGACATAAGGTATAAAACATTGGTAATCAATGTAGCTTCTTTTATTTGAACAAAGATAAAGTTCAGGGAAAAAATGAGGTCATGTGAGTCTTTATCTGCTGAAGTTATCTGCTAGCTGTTGGTGAGTTTTAAGATTACCCATGTGCACTGTTGATAAACATTTGTACAATCATGAATTCTCACGTATTTGTCAATGATTTGAAGTAAGTTACTGGTTTTGGACACATCAGCAGTTCTTGGAGTATTCTTTGACAAGCAGGACTAGAAATTCCTATCTGGGGTATATATGTTCCAAAGATTGTTTAGAAATAAATTACACTTTTTAACCCTGAGAATCTCATGATTTCTAAAGGGGAATTTTTGTATATTATGTACATTTAAAGCTTCACTTGTAAAAATTGGTGTATTTAAAATAGAATTCTAAATATCTCTTCATTTTGTTTTATGGACAGATGAGAAATTTCTCCCAAATATTCAAAGATTCCCCCAAAGATTTCACAGAAACTCACTAAGAATAATGTATATGGCTTACATAAAACATTAAGTAAAATTTACTAAGCAATTTTATTTCTGTGCAAATCTTACTTCCATTCTGTCCATTGCTAATCACAATACAGAATGCAACAAACCCTCAGCTGTTCAAAAAACCAAATGGCCTTTACAATATGAATGCAACACAATTGCAAGCTAAACAAAATAGGTTGTATATTTATGTACAGCACAAATATTGTGTATATTAAAAGTGACAGTCCCAATGACTCTTTCAAGAAAGAAAAAATTAGCTTTTCTTTTCTCCCTCCAAAAAGCACAAAGAGGCTATATATTAGGCTACTATTTTGCTACTAAGTGCACATGATAATCCCTGGGTTTATACGTATTTATGAATCTCCCTCCCAGATGGCTTTGTCTCTCCAAAGATAGAATTTGGTGCAGGATATCTGGTTTTCACATCATATGTCACTGTAATATTAACTTCCTTGAACCCTTCGTAGCATATTTGCATGAAGGAGTAGGGACAGGTAAAAATGTATCATAGGCAGCTATTAATTTAGGTTTTTTCTGCTAAATCCAAATCAAAACTTTCAAAATATATTCTTCAAAGTTGGAAGAAAAAACATAAGTATATCAATTTCCTCATGTTTGTTTACTAAATTTTAACCAGAGGCAGCCAGACAACAACGAAGTTCTGGTAAGGTGGGATCTTAGGTGGGATCTCCATTTTAGTCCAAGAATATAACCTTGTCACAGTTCCACCTTAGAAAATTGTTTCTGCTTCACAGATTTACCTAGTGACATAATTCCTATTCAACAGGTACACACTGCCATCTAAAGGCCAGTCTTTGGACTTCTCTAGACCATTTGGGTTCCAGTCTCTCCGCTGATGTTTCTCACTGAGTCCAAATTCTTACTTGCAAAAATAAAAAGATGATATTTTGGAAAAGAAATATAAGGAAGGGTCTTGTAACTTAGGCTGAAGTGGGAAGATGATACTGAGTCAGGCCCTGCAGACCTGCCAACAGCAGCTGTGCTTCTGGCAGATGAGACATGACGATCCAGCCCAGCAGCTGACTCTTTTAAATGCAACTTTTCTGGTCAGTTACTTGACTGGGACATTGCTGAAGTGTAAGATCCAGACCTCAGCCTCATTAAGGCAATTACCACTGCAGCAAAAATTAAATAGAGGCCAGAACTACATTTCACACATCAGAATATATTCTTACATCTAGGCATATCACTTGTCGGTAATAGTGAGGTATTCTTCCATGAAAACAGATTTTGCCTCTCTAAGCAGATGGTTGCCTTTACAAAATATCTTCAAATGAATAAAGTAATTTAGCATGGATATATTGTTCTCAGGAGCCCTGGTTTCAACTGTCCATTTACACCTCTGTGAAAATTTTGTATCACATACATTCACACTCTTCTACGTTAAAAAAAAAAAAAAAAAAGAAAATTAAACTCTTTCTTTTGAAGAAGCACAATGATTTCACACTTCAGGATATCTTCTGGATGAACCAAAATCCCTGTGGCTGCTTCCAGACATTGTCTGTTCCTTCAATGGGGAATAGGTAACTCAGTATATTCCCATTGTCCTGAAGACCCTTTGGGACTTCTGAAATCTATATTCATTCCTCAGGGCACTAAGGAATGAGAACAAGTGCTGACACATATCCTTTACTGGTATGTATTCTGAGTCAATACAAGCTGAAGCAGAGAGCTTTTACAAAGCAACATTTGACCTCGGCCTATACCAGGTGATGCTTCCCATTAGTACGATTTGCTAAGGAAATTTATCAGTATTAAATATAAGCTCTTCCTGGATTTTGAAGTACAAACTTTAAATAACACTACATTCTCCAGCTGGAGCTAAATGACGCCACATAATACAACTACAAATAATGATACTGGTACAGCTCAAAACACAAAGGAAAAAGAAATGAAGATTCTTTTCTCTAATTATAGGGCTGCCTATACTTTGGTATGATAGGGGCAGACTCTTGTCTTGTAAAAAGACCCAAAGAAAAAAAAAACCCAACAAAAATCCCCCAAACCAAAATTTAAAGAATTCCATACCCAAACATTTTTAATTTTATTATTTTTATTTTTATTTTTAGTAGTAGTACCTTTAATTCAATTGTTAAAAATCTCTTATCTCAAACCATGGGGTTTACCTTTTTCTGATTGTTTTTCCCATCCCACTGGTGCATGGGTGGGAAGTGAGTTAACAACTGTACAGTACTTATTTGCCAGCTGGTGTCAAACCATGATAAAAAAAAAGCAGCATAGTAGACTTAAAAAACTTGTACCATTGCACAGGACCATCACTGAACTACGGTAATTTCTAGAAGAAGCCTAATAAACAAAATTCCTCTGCTGAAAATGTTGCAAAGATAGATTAGCATGCTAGCTGTGATAACAGTAGTGTCCTCAGGCGTTACGTTTTAAAAATAGATTCCTAGGATATCAATTTCACAGTCACAGCTTAGAAGGCTCGAATCTGAGATTCAGCAAGGTAGATAAAGAGATGGCATGAGGAACTATCTTTAGAATTTTACACATTATTTTGATCAAGGGGGCAGGTACGCAAAGTGTGCATCCATCCCAGGTTAATCGAAGCACAAGGAAAAAGACTGGATGAGCAGCCCTGACTTCCTGGAGTCCCAGGACTCATGTCGACCAGAATAAATAACCAGTACTTCAGCACAAGCTGTGAAAGCATCCTAACTTCATATTGTCTTTAGCTCTTATGGCAATTCTGCTGCTGTGGATCTTGGCCAGATTACTCCTTATTAGATCGGCACAAAACATATGAAATTAATTTTTACCATGGAACCAAATCATTGGCCTAGAAAAAGATGTATAAACTGTTCAACCTTCAATATTATATTTTGGATAGCAATGTGGTTTAGACTTTTTGCTTTTTGGCACTTCACTCCTTGTTCTAAGAAAATACATCAACTCCATAGTGTAAAGCATCAGCCCTTCACTTTTGATGTAAATAATAATAGTAAGATAGGAATGACAAAATACCGCATATTGTCCTACTTGTGCTAAATATACGCAGTTCCTTCTTTCTCATGCAGGTAATTTATAGAAGGGATGTTTCTGAAATGGTTGGCTGACTGGTTTCCAGCAATAAGGTATGGTTAATACACTCCCTGCTCCTGTCCTAGTTTAGCAGATAGATATTTGAGAGTGGTGAGGGGGAGAGACATTTGTAGTTCCAGTTCATCTTTCCTGCTCTCCTGGGTCACTTTACACCAGATTTTAGTTCCAACCAACTATTTGTTTAAAGAGCTTGCTATAATTTTTCTACCTCTTTATGTAAAATCATAAATCAGTAGTCTAATTTTTCTGCAAGGAACATGACCTATGTAATCCTAATTTCTTCAAGTGAACCTCCAGATTTAAATCTATGAAGTATATAGAGTGAATTCTGTCCCACTGTAGCCAAGCATTTGGATTTCTGTTTTGAATTGCCAATACATCTTTACAGTCTGTTTACCTTTCATCTGCCAAATCTTCCCTCAAGTCTCCACTTGCTATTTGCTCTGGTCAAGAACAAACACAACTCCCAGAGTATGCACAGTCTGGATTATTTGTTTACCTCCCTTTTCACAGAGAAGTTTATGATTTGAAATTTCATCTCTCCATTAAATCCACTGAAGCACATAAGTAACTAGATCCTTTTAAGATCTCAGAGTTCAGTGTAAAAATGTGAGAATTGAGGCTTCTAATAAATGCAGCAAAATACACCTTGTTCCAAGCAGAGGGCATATAGAATATGAAATAATGGCTATGAACTTTTTACATTAGATCTGTCTGTATGTTTCATACAGAGAGAGATAATATGCAATCATTGAGGAAGAAAAACTTGATCGAACATTAACTTTCCAATCATCAAAGAGTATTTATGAGCATCTATCTTTATATCTCAACAGACTTGACTTGCTGCAAAGTTATTAATTAGCCGTTAGCATTGTGCTTGGTGATTGTTCTCCATTAGCCAAAATATTACAGCATTTTTCTATATTTTGTGTGTGCATAGAATAGGACAGAGAGAAGGCAACTTTCACATTTTTTAAGAAATATTAAAGGCTTTTGGAAGGAAGTTATTATCTTTTTGTATCATTTTTCTTTTTTAAGCTAAAAACATAAGTGGCAGTTTATTTGCATTCATTACTTCAAATTTTGAGGAAATAGGACAGAGCATCCACTAATCAATCCAAGAAGAACCAAAATCCTTGCAAATTAATGACTTATTTCTCAAAACAAAATTAAGAAGGAGAGGAAAGTATTGTTCGTTTTATTTAAAAAACCTTAAAATATGTTCAAAAACATTTTATGAGGTCACACTAAAAAAAGGAGTAATTGGAAGAAAAATTCTGCTTGTCTAAGCGAAGAGCACATTTGTAGTAGTAGGGTAAATGTTTTATCGATTGGGAAACTGGGAAACTCAAGTCATTACTCACCATGGGCTAAAGAATAATTGCTAATGCTCTGGTGGAAAGATTAAAAACAGTTTCTGGAAGTATTTCTTACAATGATCAATGGTGTATCATCCCAGGCCATTGGCTCTTCAATAACATTTTTCCCTTTTGGGATACAATCAATTTTTATAATATGATTCATTTGCCAGCAGGCATGCTCTCTTCATGCAATGAAAAGGCACTTATGCACCTTATATTGTTGAAAAATAATCTTATACATCCAGAGCCCAAGCTCTGATATGAAAGATTTTTCCAAAATCATTTCTATTTTCAAGTGGGTTTGGGAAATAGATGCAGTGAATTGCTGCTAGCTTTTGTATTGTTTTCCCCCATTTGGTTTCCATAAAAGTAATTTTAAAGCTTTTGAAATAACAATCATTGCAGCACCAATGTGCAAGAAGAATTGAATATATAGTAAAGTGAGCCATTCTCTGACCTGTGGGTGGCTTAAGTAATTTATTGTGTGAACATTAATTGTAGTGGTATGTTGTGGTGGGTTTTATGGTTTGTTGTTAGTCTTTTCTGTATCAGTTGGTTCATTCCTGCTTCCCTCAGGTGATGGTTCCACCTGTTTCTATCATACCCTGCTCCTCCACCCCTTACCTGAATTGTATCCACCCCTGAGGTGTCAATCCTTCTGTTCCCCTTGCCTACCCTCTGGAG
>WEKY01011512.1:32225-84111 GCA_013390045.1 Picathartes gymnocephalus | reverse complement strand
CACCACCATTTGTTCCATTTGAAACCTGCTCCAAAAGTAGCTAAACAAGACTAGTATGGAGTTTTAAAAGTGAAATTAGTTGAAAAATTACTCACAATTAATGTGTGCCCTTTGGTATTTTTTTCTGAGCATCATCAATTTAGCATTTGTTTTTGAATGGATATGGTTACTGCTAATGCAGTTGTTTGAGTTGGTCATCATTAGCTTGACCTTATGAAATGATGAGTGCTTTTGATGGGTACTGAACATATTCATTTCACATTAAAATAATCCTTATAGAAGTGGAAGTTGAGTGCACAGTACTTTACAGGAGGTTCTCAGAATTGTACGGTGCCTGGTCCTATCTGTGTTATGTTATGGCAGTCCTATTAACCTATAATTGTCTTACTGTTGAAGCAAAATGTTACTCCCTTTATGAGAGCAATGTATCTTAAAATAGTTTTTTATTGGTGTGTATCTAAAGGCCCCCAGCGTGGCTGCAGACAGGGAGGTTGAGGATGGTGTCTCGAGCAGTTTCTCATGCTCCATTTGTAGCTCTCTTGGTGAAGTGCAACACACTGCATAGACAAGCTCTACATTGTCTTTGCACTTACTATTTCAGCATGCAGTGCCATCTTTCCTTTCACTGCTCTGCAGGCTGTTGAACTGTAATGTAAAATGGTTTTGTACATTGAAAGAGGAACTAATGTGAAAAGACATCTTTGCAAGTGTTAACTGTGTAGGGTATAAATATATAAGAAAAAATCTCAAAGGCCTTTAGAGTAACATCAATTAATCTTATGTTCTAAGTTGTGATGTAGAACACAGTTACTTTGTCTCTCCTAGAGCACTCTATATATATATATGTTTATAGAAAAAAGTTAAAAATGTATATACTTTATTCAAAGATTTTGCTATTTATAAATCCCTTAACTTCACTATTTACACGATCATTTTGTGTGTGTGTGCATGAATTCCACTTACTCAATGGAGTAACATTATTTGGTTCATTTTTTATACTAATGTTTGTCATACAGCATACTGTTGAAGGTTTTTAAAATAGTCAAGGCTGTACAGTTTTCACCGAACAGAAACTAGTATTTAAAAATAAAGCTGTGTGAAGAAGAAACAGGTCCCCAGGCATGTTTCTTTTTCTGAAGCTTCGAAACTTGAGGACACATTGGCTGTGTGTTAGCAGATGAATCCACTGCCAGAGCTTTTGCATCCAGATTTGTGTTTTTCCCACAGCTACTCAAGCAGAGTGCACTCTGAAACTGTCTGTGGCCTGGAACGCTCAATGTCCTCTATGTCAGGCAGGGACAGTTCAAAGCTAAGTTGTGGTCATCTTGTCTTTGAAAATCATTGCTGTGTGAAATCTTCCTGCAGTTCTAAGAAATTAAACTTGTCCAACTAGTCTTGTAACTTTTTAAAAAGACATTAAATTTGCCTGTACAGTTTCCCTTTATTTGAGGGAAAGGTGAAATTTGTAATTTATTTGTTCTTCCTTACTTCTTGGCACACTGTATTTTCTGTTCAAAGTGTTTGGTCAGTTTTAGCCTGAAGTGGAAGAGTATATTTCTAGAGTTATTTTCCTAACATTCCTCGTCTGCCAGTTTCACATGATGCTGTGTTGTCTTCTTCATCTGCTGGACCTTTTCTCTGCTCTTACCTTCTTTTTTTTATCTCTATGTGAGATCAACAGAAAGAACCATTGCTGAGGAAAATGACTGGGAGTAGACATATCAGGTAGCAGTGAATTATCACCAGATTTCCTTCCCAGCAGTTTTTATGATCTTTGTTCAGGAAACCATGGATGGGAGGAGTTTGCTCAGACACTACAGTCTGTCTCCACGTGTGCTGTACTTGTTAACAGCTGATTTAACATACTTGTTTATTTGCAATCATACTGAAATGCTTAGAGATTAATACTTAAACTGAGAAAAGTTTTGCAAGGTGAGATTTCCAGAGTCAATGGACAAATGTGTATTCTTCCCTTTGTCAGTAACTGGAAGACTCAGTCCTGCTGATTCCCAGAGATTGAATGAGTTAGACTTCGAAGAATTTCTGAGGAAAGTCAGTGTTCAGACTTCATTTTTATTTTTTAAAGTGTAAAACGGTTTACTTGTGTGTGTATATATATTTTTACTTAAAAAAATAAAATAATATTCTAAAGATAATTTTGCAAATTTGTTTTGGTATGTAATTCCTTTCCTATTAAAATCTTCAGTAAGACAATTGTATTTTAAGCTAAAGGTGGACAGTGGTTGTTGGCATCTGGGACCAATATTAATTAAAAGCATGTAAGATAAGGAAAGTGCTTTATGGCAATAAATTCAACTCTGATCAAAGGTTGTATGTAGTATGTCCTTTGTAGAAGTGTATTCTTGGCAGTGAAGAGGGTTTGTATCCGTCTCAATGTATGTTAATCCACAGTTGTATCAAAAAAAATTCAGATATTTATTGTATTTGTCCAAACATAATTACATCAAGGGTTACTCTCATTTCTGTATCAGGTAGAACATTTTGCAAAACATGTATACACCTAGCTAAGCTGAATATAATATATTTTTATTAGCCTGTAAATAAATATACTCCTCTGTATTGCAGTGATTTCTGCACCTAATTCAGAGTTGTATTTCATTTTCTTATTTTTTTATATATAAAAAAGACCCAACCCTGTGTGTGTTTTTTGTCTGTTAAGCATGTGGTCCACACCTGGCCAAAAAGCTTATATGGGGGAAACCAAAACAGCATAATATGAAGTTTGACTGTAATCCAGTCTTGGCTGGCAATAGTTAAGGGCAAATTACATTTTTTGGAAGACACAGTTACAGGACATATCTGAAATTTCATTGAGGTGCATTTTCTGCTGAATGTTTTTCAGTTAAAAAGCCAAAAATATTTGCAGTGTCTGACTGTATACCACAAATATTCTGAAGCCCTTGACTAGCAAGAGCTGTAAAGACCCAGGCCTGTCAAAGGGTTAAGTCATTTGGCTAAAATTGTGGAAACTGCCCTTTATCTCCCTGGTTTTTTTGGTTGGTGCGTGTTTGTTTTTCCATGCATTTTGAAATATTCTATGTTTTCCACTGAAGTTACAGAACACTTATCTTTAAGTTACAACTTTTAGTCCTGATATTTAAGTCATTTTATTTAGATTGAGTGTCTGTTTTGTGTTTTAAATTGTATTTTAAAAGAAATAATCTCTCACTTATACTTGACTGGTCATCTTGCCCTAAAGCATCAAGTTCATCTGAATGAGCAGCGAGCTCAAATGAAAGGCAATGGTGTGGTAACTGGTAGTAGTATAATTATGGTAGTGCTGGAGGATTTTTTGGGAGTGTGTAAGCAGAGGGCAGAAAACTGTGAGCGTAGGAACTGTCTCAATAGACAAGGCTGAGTCATGTTGGATGAAAAGATGTAGAATGTACAATTGGTGAGGGCTGAAACTGTTAACTATTTATTTTTTAGCTCTAAATTTTTTAGGAGGATTTAGATATGGGTGACTTCAGCAGATGGAAGGAAGAGGGAAAGGAGAGAAATCTTGCCGGAGTTGTTGTAAAACAAGCAGGGGAACAGAGGCCAGCTATGAATGAAGAGGATAAAAAGAAGAGAAACAAAATTACTTCTTTGTGTCACCCGAGGTCAAAGAAGATAATTCCAAATTTCTTTGTGTTCCAGTGCCCTGCAGAAGGAGCTCAGAGGCTGCCCACAGTGACTGTAGTCACTGAATAGTCCTCTGCATTTTTTTTTTCCAGATACCCACATTTGACAGAAGAGAAACCTGTCCTGACAGGATATGTGTAAGAAGTCTGGTTTTGCTGATTAAAACCTTAGCAAAATGGCCTGGAAAAAAAATGAGCTAACATATTTCAAGCTTGCCTATATAAGCTTGAACTTACACTACAATAATTTGAAAATATTATCACCTTGTCCAGTGTGTCTTTTTCAACAGGACACAGTTCCCAATTCTTTCGAAGTTTTGCAGTTGGAAGGGAACTGAAGAGTTGAGTAGTGGAAAACATGCTGACTTTGAAAGAGAAATACTCGGTTTCTTTGGATTTTCTTTTCTCATGTTGCTTTTAGTGCTTCAGGGTAGCCTTGCCTTAGCTACTCTGTTCACCTGGTGTTCCCTTCCTACAGACATACTTCAGAATCTGCTCGTGATGCCTGCTCCTGTGCAGGATATGGTGCTTCTGAGCCAAGTAGTTGGAAAAGGCCAAGTAGTATTTTTCAAGGATTTTCAATTCCTAGGTGAAAAATTTAAGTCACTTGGGTAAATTTTCCACACTCTATACAAAGTGTTTGATTCAATCAGCTGTCAGAATTATTTGGTGTCTCTTTGTCAGCCTTCTGCCTCATGTGCTGAGGCTTGCATTACCCAGCTGTACCTAGGTAAGCGTTGGGGCTGCCAATGTTTTGAGGGCTCTGCAGGAGTATGCTCTTCCAGTCCTCTGTGAGAGGTATACTAGACGTCCATGTGTTGATCCCAGGAGAACTGGTTGCAGTTTTTCTTTGTAACTTTCTACTGCAGATAGTGATGCAATTCCCTACAGAGTTTTTGACACTCTGTATTCAAATTTCCTTTTTGAAATGCAAAAGCACTGCAGCCTTAACCAGCTCCCCAGCTTCTCCTGCATCATTTGTGGGGCCATCAGCTCTCTGCTGCCTTTCAATGGCTGGGTCTCAATCAGGAGTTTAGGAAGATGTAAACACATGTAAAGTGAAAGTACAGGCATTCACAGACATTGATTGCGTGTAGTGCTGGAAATCAGGGGTGCTTGGGAGACAGCTGATAGCTTTTCTGTTAGAACTGCAAGTCTTCAAATATATCTGTAAATCTCTGTAAATCCTGTTGATTAAATCTTAATTTACTTATGAACAGTCTAAGTATTTGCGTAGATATTACTTCTGTCCAATGAAATGTCAGATTCCCATGAAAATATTTTTTCTAATGTTACTTCACTTGCTCTTGTCCAAGTGTTTCTGTCTGTCATCAATTTCTTTAGGGGAATGGAAGCATGTCATGCTGCTGAACTGGAACATATTTGGTCCACTGGGCTTACACTACTGGAAATGTCCTTGACTTGAAAACTTTCCCTTCCAATAAGAAAGGGGGTGTCCCTGTTCAATCCTTGCCGGAGCAACCTGTAGAGAGTTTGCCACTGTTGACTCTTCTTCAGCTGAGAATAGGGGAAGAAGGTTGCTGTAGGTTACCCATGCTGATTCTCTTGCAGAAGTGAAGCCTTTGAGTTATGTCCATAAATGCACCAGTTCCTCTTGGTTTAATTTATAATTTGCATGGTAGTCTGTCATTCTGTGAGAAGGGATTCCATATGGGTGCTACAATTTAAACCCTGCAGTGGGTACCCTCAGCTTCTGAAGATGGCAGGTTAGGGCTTAGAACTGAGAAATTGACTTTTTATATATGAAAAATAGGCATTTTTGTATAGCTATCAGTTGAGTGCTGTTGTAGGCTTTCCTGTTTATTTGATCTTCCTTTTTTATCCAATGTGGCAGTTTAGGTGTTCTCCTAATTTGTGAGAGATGTGGGGTGTTATAAGGCAATTCAGGAAGCTGGGAGAATTAGAGTGCTCCTTTAATTATTTGAAGTGTTATTTTAAATCCAGGTTACATAGTACTAACTTTTATTTTAAAACAAAAGACATGGCAGTTCTATGTATTATGACCCCCACATCTTACTAAGTTTATGGGGTTGTCTTGAGTGGTCTGGGTAAGTAAACAAGTGTACTTGGGGCTCTGTCAGTTTTATGCTGTTTTCCACATCCAAACTTGTCTATTACTTAGTAATTGCCATTTGTGACCAGAATCTTCTTTTTTTGTTCAAAGTATCTGCATTTGTATGTGATGCCAAAAGGGGGCAGCAGCTTCCTTCCAATCTTCTGCATTAACGAGCCTTTCAGAAACAGAACCTATTGTTTAATGGGTTGGTTTTTTTCTGGTTTGGTTGGTGGGTTGATTGGTTCTTTAATTTAAAAAAATAGAAAAACTTTATTCATTAGAACTATTTCTAGTAACATGTAATCTTAAAATAATTAACATCCAGTCTAATTGACATCCTGTAGCAAGTAATTTGCAGATGGCACATATTACAGTTAAAAATTGCCTTCTCTATATATCAGTGAAGCATATGTCCAAACACATAAACACAGACGTGTAATTACATATAGCTCTGCATTCATGACTTGCTAAAAACCACTTGATTATCCCTATCAATTACTTTAAAAAATGAGTCCTCTGCTCTCTTACAAGCTCAGAGACAAGCAGTGAAATGTTTTATCTCTTGTTTGTGGATGGGATAAGGCTTCCCAAAAGAAGCGACCGAATGCATTGATAAAACATGAAGTGAGATGTACAAACCAGGTAGGTTTGTAAGTAGTCCTGCCTGTGCTTCATCGGTGCCCTTCAGTCATGATTGAAGTGCCCTTGTCACATTCCTGGAATCTTTGCTGGAGCAGAGACTGCCCATGGTCATGTCAGGTGAGGAGAAGTGGGAAGAAAACAGGAGATGACAATTGTGTTTTGCTCTAGTCCAGTTTCAGACAGAAGCCTCTTGGCTGGAGAAAGAGGAAGGTCAGTTTGTATTGACCCACCATTCTCTTTTCTCTACTGGTGCTTGTTTCCAGTGACCACCAAATGACAGTCCAGTCTCCAGACCTTGTTTGTTGTCATTAACCAGGTGATCAGTAGAATGTGCAGAGACATATTTATGTCCTTGGTGCTGGTCCTTGTACAGTGATGTGGTTGTGCTATAAAGGGGGGAGGATGGACCATGACTTCATATGTTAAAAAGTTACCTATATACATGAAAGACTTACCTTAAAGGAGTATGAATGCCATCTGCAAGGTCTTTGTAAGATAGTAGAAAACTTGCTACAGCATTATTATCAAAAGCACGGCTCGCTTTGTGTTGTGGCACATCAAAAAAGGCTTGTGTGGCCTTTTATGATGCGACGCTGAAAGCACTTGGGTGAGTGTGGAAGAGAAGGTGCGTGAACCATCCATAACCTTTCCACATCCACGTATGACACCGGCATTTCCGTGTAACAGGCATGCTTTATCCAGGTCACCTTATTCAAATTTTATAAAACTGTCTGTCAGAACAGATGGTGTCACTTAAGGATAAAAAGCTTAGCCATAGATGTGAAGAAAAGCTGCCTCTTCAAGTGAGGTCTGCTAGCTCGTCTTAGTCTTTATCGCCCCTGTCTTTCCCTGCTCGATAGAGGACTTTTCACAGGTTTGTGGTTGGTGTTTTCAGAGGCCTTTACATTTTTGGATAGGTTTGATTTGTTGCTACAGCTCTGGACAGGTGGCAGCATATCTGTCTATCTCAGTTCGCCCATCTGCAAAATGGTGTTTGCCTGGGCCAGAGAAATTAAGATGCACAAAACACATTTGTAAAGACTGGTTTTTAGTAAATGCTCAGGGGGTTAAATTGTTCTGACCGGAGACAGGGTGGTGGGTAATATTGCTGTCTTTCTGGGTCTTTTCTCCCCTTGTTTTATGGCAAGCATCACCATCTTCTCTGCTATCTGCCACTCCTCATGGAGGAGGACTCCTGATAAGCTCCCTGTCACAGCTCAGGCATCAGCCATTGCTGTGTGTTTCTATTTTGTTTGTTTTAAATTGGTCTTGGTGTTTCTTTTAAGCCTAGAATTTTGGCTCCCTCCCTACCTTTTTGCCTGTCTTCTAGTAGGCAACATATATGTGTTTTTAAAGTCTATTATTGTCTGTTGTCATCTGATTTGGCTGAGAGAATGTTACAAGCTTTGAATAATTTGTTATGTTTTTAAGTTTTCTCACTCTTCTTGGTAGCTCAGATTTAGTAGGAGGAAATGCTGGGTATTCAGAGTACTGTTCCTCTTTGGGTTAGCCAATAATGCAGATTATTAATGCATTAAGGGAGCTTTTCCAGTAAAGTCTGTTAAAAATTTTGTGTCTAGTCAAAATTATGGATTCTTGAGGTCTGTTCAGGGTGATTATTCAGGGCACAAATGCCTTAGCAACACTTCTATGTCATATTTGTTGCCTTTTATTTTTTGCTATGGTGAAAAATTATGTTGTGCTTTAACTTGTCTCCTTCCTAGCTTTCTCTTTTTTATACTTGATACTGTACAAAAATAAACAGGATGATAATCTCTTGGATGTCACATGGCAGAGCAGTAGCTGTGTTATGAGTGTCCGAGTAATGAATTAACTCAGCCCAGAACAAGAGGTTACTGAATAACCTTTGCCTAATGTAGATGGCAGAGGTTTTCCAGGACTTACAGCCACGTAACGTGAGGCAAAGTCTAAACAAATCGGCAAAGTTTGAATGAAAAAGTCTCCAAATTCTCATGTCCAGACTATACAATGAGATAGCTCAGAAAGTCAGATGTGAGGCATCCTCCTTATCACGTGTAGCATGAGTTTTCTCCAACTAAGGATGTCTTCCCTCTTGTCTTTATCTGGTTTAGAAACACTTTATCTGACTCCTTGTCCTGTGTCCTTAATGGATTGTAGGACTGTACCAGGGGGAGGAAGGGGGCTTCAAAAAAAAGAAGCCCTCAGGAGAGATTTCTATTTTAAGTTTGAAACTGATTGTGCAGAAATGGCACCTTCCTTTTAAGTAAGTATGTTCTGTAAAACTCACTCATCTTCAGTAATTCATAGGCATTGCAATGTTAGTCTTGTTAACCCCACACAGCTATGGCAGGGTAATTTTCAGTGTAGGTGTCAACAACACTGATGAGTTTCAAATGAAATGGTAAATTCTGTTTTCACACTGTACTAATCATAGTGGAGGCTGGAGGTCAGTACAAACTTACATCATAGCTGACATTGGAAAGAAAAGGGCAGTGCACAATTTTTATTATGGAAAATAATAAGGAAAAAGGAATGCAACAACATAACCTTGTCATTCCTTGGGTCTGGCCTGATTACAGGCTGGAGAGCTTTTAAGATGCCACTTACTGAGCAAAGCTAACTTGATTTTGGAGAGAGGGTGGACAGAAGGATATGGATGGATTTCTACAAGGTTACTTTTCAGTGGGCATCTGATCCTGCAGGACTGCTTTGAGACACAGACTCCCTTCTTAGAACCCGCTTAATTTTTTCACTTTTTGTTTTAATGATAGTGATCTACCAAACAGGTAAACACAGTTAGGCATCTGCTCCTGTAATGGGACGTATAGCCTGATATTCCCATCCTGTGTAGGGAAGATTTTGTGCCTCAGACAGGGTTCCACTAAAATCTGCCCATGGAGTGAAGAACTGCCAGTTCTCTGGCAGTCAGTGGGAAAAATCTGAAGGAAGTCTATATTAAAAACTTAATCTTTCCAGGTTTTAGCCATGCCAATAATGTGGACCAGCCATGGGATTCACAAGCTGCTTCTAATGATTGGAGTCCAACCCAATTGGTTGTTGTTTTTTTAAAATAAGAAGGCAAGGATCTGTCATTTACACACAGGTGACAGACACTGCTGTGACTGCTGCCATTTTAGCTCAGTGCTCACAATACTTGTCAGATGCCAGGGGTGCAGATCGGCCTCAGGGCTTTCCCTGCCTGCCCCCATCTCTGCAGACTGCTGTAATGAGTGGGCTGCTGAGCTGCTTGAACCCATCCTGTGGATGGTATCTGGAGAGGGAGGTGAGGCCAGGCTGTTGATCCAAAGATCACAAAAAAAGAGCAGGTAATGCTCTAACCAGGACATAACCTGAGCCAAGAAATCCTAATTCCAGTCTAGGGCTAATTTTAATCTATTGTCTCTTGTATGTAAAAATTGTGGTAGGTACTAAGGTAGGATTTAATATTTGATGTTTAGAAACTAAAATAAATAGAAAAATACTCTTTAGAATTACACTTGATAGGAAAAAATGCTATTGTATTGAGCATTAGAAAGGTACTTGATAGAAGAAATAAGAATTTGTGACCAGTCTAAGGAGGTGAGGGCAAAGAAAATTTGGTTTTGCTGTGGTATTTTTGGCACTTTTGTTATAGTTGTTTCTTGAAAATTTTTTGTTTGTGTGTTTTAAATATATGGTACCAGCTGGAAATGCATGCTGTCATTTTTTGGTTTGAGTTGCAGGTAGCTGACACCATTTTTTTACACCATTTTTTACACTTTCTTACCTCAAGAGCCACCTCCTTCAGCTCCCTCAGCCAGACGTGCACTTACAGTGCTGCCCCTGTTCCCAGCGACTTGCTGTTAACAGCAGTGGGACAGGCAGGTACTTAGTGCCAGGAGCAGTTAATATTTAACTTCTTTGTGGACTCTGACTTGGCTTTACTGTTCCAGCCCACTGGGAGTGCCTGCTTGGGGAAGAAGTTTGGTACCAAAACACCACTGAAAGTCTTCATTGACCAGAGGATTAGACTCTGCTCTCACACAATCTCTAGAGATGCTGGAGAGAGATCCAGGGCTAACAGGCCTTCTGAGTGTGGAAATAGCCCAAAATTGTGTGTACTCTAACCTTCACTGTGGAACAAAGGTTTTAAAACCTGTGATGTTTTATAAGGCTGTGTTATACCTGCATCTGACTTTGGCAGTGAGGACAGGCTGATGTAGACAAGCTGGAGTTTGATGTACCAGTATGTAAAAAGCCATTCAGAGGATGGACATGAGGATGAGCACCGGCACTGGTAAGATTCAGGCAATCGTCTTTCATTCCTGCGCCAGGATTTTGTATCCCTACCACCATTAGGATACAGAGATGTAGGGTAGGTAGTTCCCTTGCATATCTGCTGCTAGGGTTGCTAAAAATTTCCTAGGCTGAGGGGGAGAGGCCCGAGGTTTTTATTGTTAACCACGTTCAGCAGTCACTCAGATGTGGACCATGAAGCACCATGGCACTGGCCAGATGTGCTGCCTCTGTCCCTGTCAGCACTAAGCCACTCTGAAGAGAGGCTGAAGATGTTTGGGGATCTATTTTAAGCCACCTTTGCAGGTTTACTGGGTTTCTTTTTAGGGGGATGGGGATGAAGTCAAGATGCAAATTGAGACCAAACTTTCCATTAGGCTAAAGATGTGTTAAGATGGGGAATGACAGCAGAAATGGGCAGATGCTGCCAAGAAGCTTTTGACACTTGTACCATGCTGCAGATATGCTAAGCATGTGGCAGAAATATGCAAAAAGTTCATTATAATACAAGTAGTGTCATCTGCTGCCTGGTCCCCTTGCATTGCTGCGTTACTTAACTGTCTCATTAGGTGGGGAGTCGGCCTGATTACTGATTTGTTTGTCAAGTGACAAGCCAGACTAATTAGTTGTGTGGGCAGAGGATTGGTTTCAAGCTTATCAGGAGGGCATCCTCATCCTTTCCTCAATCATATGCACCCAGCAGCGGGCTTTGGCACAGGAGTTTGTTTGTGGGTTCTTCTTCTCTAGAGCTTATGGACAGAAAATCTGGGCTAAATGGGGCACTGAGAGGATCTTTTTTTAGCCTGTCACACTGGGGCCGTGAATTGCAGCAGCGCAACTGGCACTTTTGCAGGGCGTAAGGAACACTTCCTTCTCACCCTGCAGGGTATGTGGCGGGAGTGGGCGTGCAGCGATGATCGAGTCACGGAGTGAAGTGGCAGGCCTGTGTGGCTGACTTACAAATACCAGTGTTCTTTATTTACACAGACATGTAAACAACAGAAGGTAAACAACACCGCCCAGCTCGGTCTAACAAACAGGCTGCTGCTGTTTCACTTCAGGACCTGAGGTGTATTAGACATTTCACAGAAACTGTATTGACAGCAAACACAGGAAGGCTACGAGGTTACCTTGACTCTTTCCTCTTTGCACAGGAATCGCATGCACGGTGGGGCAGCGTGGGGGAATGGCACCACCTGAGGCCGCAAAACAAGGGTATGCAAAGAACCCACTCGGAGCTTGCTAAAGTTCGGGTATGGCTGGAGTTAGAGTATTTGTGAGCAGTACCACTGCAACCAGTCTGCCCTCTGACAGCACTTTCCACCCAGAGATCTGAAAGCACTCTGCAAACAGACTGATCAATGTTCACTGCATCCTTTGCAAACTATCCCGTTTATATACAAGGAAATGAACGGAGGCCCTTCAAAGAGTGACATTCTCAGAGTTCGGGTTTTACTGGTCTCGTTTCCCAACCTTGTGCTTTAAGTATAGCACCATTCTTTCTTCACAGAAGTATATCGCGTCTTGACATTTTAGGACAAGCTTAAGAATTCAAAGAAATGCCCCAAGCACTGGAGGTAGAAGGGCAGTGGACGGTCCCAGTCACGACCAGAAGCTGTTCTGCTCCAAAGCGGCCCCTGCTGAAAGAGGAGCCAGCTACTGTGCGATACATTGCACCCAATCCCAAGCTTTTTCAAGTTTGTCTGAAAACGGAACTAAGGGAAACATTAGCTACAAAAGAAAAACTATTTGAAAACAACAGTGCTGATCTGCTGGCTCGCAAATTTAACTGCAACAGTAACCCATACACACACTGCGTTTTACTTAGTTGAAATACTTCTAACAGAAATGTTACACTAAATTTGTAAGACAGAAAAATACCTAGTGGAGAAATGAAGAGTTCAGGAAGTTTGCTGCTTTGTGCCAAGGAACAAATTTCCTTATAGTTTAGCAGCAAAAGAATCAGCTAGGGCTTGAACAGCATTGAATTCTCAGCTGTAAATTCACATTTTGGTTATGCACACCCTTCCTAAATAAAAAATATTAAAATAACCCTCCCAAATTAACTGGTTTTGGATGTTTTTGGTTTTGTTTGGGTGGTTTTTTTTTTTTTTTTTTTTAAATTATTTTTTTCTGTTGTGGACTGATAACCATGGCTTGAACCCAAAACCAGTTTCAGCCTTTCTACCTATTTTCTAACAGGAATTGCAAGTTAGATGGGCTCAGCTTGTACGCTAGATCAAATTCAAGCATGTGAGAATTGCTGCTAAAAAAGCAGCTGGGAAGTTGTGTTAGAGCACAGTATTTAAATACTCAGCTGCCTTCTCTCACACACATTATGCAGCAAGTAGTTTAACTTCTATGCTCCCAGTTAGAACTACATCCCTATCTTCAGTTATCATAGAAAAGAAGATGAATCAACACAACCATAAGATACACCATTTACAGCTGCCAGCACAGCAGCAGGTAAGCTAAAGACAGAAAAAGAGGGCTGTTTTTCTTAAATAGGCATGTCTGCAATTCTTTCAAACCCCCAGGTGAAAAGGAAACTTAAGAAATTCTCCTTAAATAAAAGCTATGTACAAATTGCACACATTGCAAATGGAGCACTGAGATCAGTTACAGAAAATAAGATGTACAGTCTTCACTGATAACATCTCTCTTGCTATAAACAGTGATAAACAGCATATGCTTTCTTCAGATGTCAGAACCCAGCAAGACAGCAATATTATGTACACAGGGCTTGTTTGCCTTCTGCCTCCCACAGCAGAGTCCCTCCAAACTCTGTTTTCACTTCAGAAAGCTGTGCAGTGATGTTCCTGCGCACCGTGCCGCTCCTGCTCAGCAAATCACAAGAGAGCTGTCATTGCTGTCTGGCTTATGGGCTTTAGGCAGTCCCTGGGCGTGGAGTAACCCTCGCCCCCGAGGGCAGTTTGCTGGGGTTTCTGGTAGTCTGTGCTGTAGCTCACCGAGGTCAGAACACCATTAACTTTGGGTTTGTCGTAGTTTATGACACTCTGGGGTGTCTGATAGTCTCCGTTCCTGGTGTCAGTCTTACACGAACTGGAGAAGCTGCCAGCAGTAAGGGAATGTATCTGAGATGAGGTGACAGGAACGTTGTAGCCGTTCTCAGAGGGGAAATTATTTTCTCTTGCTATGTGCCGCTCTATGATGGGGGTGGCGTACTCGGGCTCTTGGCTGGTCAGTGGCAGAGCATATTCATGCCTGTTAGCTCTGTGAGGACAGTGATAGTGATTTTCGAATTCAGAACTCCCCCTTCTTCCCTCCTCTTTGGTGTCCATGGGGCGAAAAGTAGATCCTTTACGTGTTACTGTCCCAGTCCCGATCATGAGAGGCTGCTGATAATCTGAAAGGAAGCGTGAAATGCTCAGTAAGGCACAGATTGGTTATTTTATGTATATAATACTTACACATAGATAGGTATTTTATGTTGAAAAACTACTCTGTTATTGTATCAAATTTGTGGTTATTGGGGATGTGAGGAAACCTTTCCTCAACACCGATCCTGTGACCTCCTTCAGTGAGCAAGAGTTGCAGAACATGGCAGGAGCTCTTCCACAGAGAAGCTCCAATATGCCACCTCTTTTTCTACTCCCTCCCTCCCTTTCCCTACCTACCCTCCCAAATAAATTAACATTTCTGGGTACGCTTGAAAGCCCTAAAAAAAGAGTGAGGTCAACAAAATATTAGCAACAAACTGGACAGAGGACATTGCACGAAGATCCACAAGCGACAAGTTCTCCAAAATGAGTGTTCCACTTTTGGAATAATTAAAATGCCCAGAGGATTCTTAACGAGCCGGCTTTATTTAAATGGCATCTCACAGTAGCTGACTGACAAGAAAGATGAAGTTAGGCAAAACGGCAGCCAAGAGAGCCAATGGAAGTGTGAAATGTGCTAAGCCAGCTCAGCAGGGCTGCAGGCATGCCAGGGGCGATGAGCTTGGGGGGAGAAGCTGGAATGGTGCTGCTGGAGGAATTGGGCAATCACCCGGTCAAGGGGAATGTCAGGGATAGAGCTGGCCTAAGGCAAATGGCCTGGGCAGGAAAAAGGAGTGAGATGGAGTCAAGAGGACTCACACTCAAGAAGTGCGTGTGAGGCTGCCGTGTGAGGAGATCTGAACAAGAAGGTTTTCTGAAAAAACAAGTAATACTATTATGAGAGAAGTGAACGTTGTAACTTTCTCGCTTTGGCGCTGGTAACAATCTCTTACAGATACATACGGTGGCCTGAACAGCTCTAGTAAATGACACTGCTAAAGTATCGTGTTTTCCTGCAGGCGTGAAGAAGTGAGCTCGGTTTCTGTTCTGGCATCGCGGTTCATCTGACATGAGCGTCGAATTCGATCCCATATGTCCTGTGAATCTTTCTGGCAGTTTCTGGCTGTGCCCCAAACTTCAGCATGTAGGGTGAAGGTGTTATGATATTTCACTAAGTAAGTAGTGCAGCTCTCCCCAGCATTGCTGCCTCCATCCCCAGAAATCTCTCTCGCTCAGGATGAAGCATCTCGACTTCCTCCTGGCTGCCTTTGGGAACCGGTAGGCAGCTGGGGGTCTGAAGTGAGGGAATTTCACGTAGCACGATAACCTATATGCAAACTGTGTGCTCTCTGCAATTAAATTACTAAATGGCACATTTCTATGTTGCATTCATGTTCTTATTTCATGTTTTTTTTTTTAAGGAGACTGCAGGTGAAATGCTAAGGCTGGGAATTTGCCTGGGCCAGGCTGAGAGTTAAGATTTCCCACAAACACAGCAGGAGGGGATGGTGGAGAGAGCAAAGACTTCCCAGACATGGCCAGGGAACCAAATAACCATATTTTGTGAGCTACCTTTATTCATTCTCTTTCCTTAAAACTGCTTTATAGGTCTCTGCATATTTATATTGAAAGTTTCTTTAAAGGTTTAAAACTGTCTTTGAAAGATATTGAGAGCAGCACCATATGGAATTACAGTAACTATCCATTTGTTTTTTAAATGTATTTCTCTGCCAAACACAATGAAGAATTTCTAAGGAATTTCTAAGGAATTTCTAAGGTCTGGGGGCTGGAAACAGCAAACTAATCTTTCTTCAAGAGTGCTGATCACCAATCCCATGAAATGGCTGGTCTGACTAGCCTTACCAGACAGACTAGACTAGGGCCGGATAAGATGTGCTAAGAGGATGAATTAAAAAATCATCCCTTTGGGATGCAAACAGTACTGATGCTCTTTTGTTGCGATTTGCTCTATCCAAACAGTGACCTGGAGCCAAGATAGCACAGGAGAGAAGCACTGTGGTTGGCTTTCTTCTTCTCTGTCATCTACCTGCTTCCACTTCAGGAGGCATCATCTCCCAGATAGTTCAGGCACCAAGAAAGCTGCACAGGGATCTCAGCACAACTCCCAGCTAGGCATGAAATCCCACCATAAACCAACTAGGTAATTTTTCTATTCGATCAGCAGAATTATATCTTGTTCCATTTCCAGAGACGTTTGTGTTTAAATAGAAACACTACAATTAGTCAGCAAAGGGAACCAATCCTATTCTAGGCCCATTCTCGCACTTCATTCATACCTGAGTGCCTTCCATCATTACCTTCAGCTTTAACTATTTCAGAGTTAGGAAATTTTTCCAACAACTCCAAGAAAACAGAATTCTAAAATAGTGGGTCTTTCCCTCCCTAATATATTTAGCTGCCTCACTATACATTTGGGATGAACACTATTGCAAAGAGCTGAAGCTTGTAACATTGCTGGGCCATCCCTCTCCCTGTTACTGGCTCTGCACACAGAACAATAGGGGAGCAACTGTTACCTGCCATGTCACTGGTGACCAGATCCAGCTTTTGTGGTGTCTCCTTCTCATTGTTATAGCTGATGGTAAATTCAGTTGACTGATGCCTGGTAAAGGGCTGCTTGATTTGCTTCCAACAACCTATGAAAAAGAAATAAAAACAGAAGGCTTACCAGAAAGTTTAATTTTTGGTATACTCATTGCTGTCAATATATTGAAATAGTTAAAAAACGTGACTAAAATGGGCTGTTTGTTTAAAAAAAGCCCCCTAAATATGGAGGGTGAAAGAAGAAGTGAATCATCAACTGGGATTTCCAAGTTTACATAAGACTTTTTAGCAAGAAGGGCTCAAACTCTGTAGGTGCCTACAGTGATGCCTTAACAAAGTATATTGATAAAATACCAACTTTAAGTCAGTTATGTTTTGGCATTGAATATGTGGCAAAAATAATGCTTAAAATTTCGCTTTTTTTCAGTTGATTAGTGTGTCTTCCATTTTGTTGGTATCTGAGCACCTGCACTCATCAATTAACTTGTTCTCACAACATCCTTGTAAGACAGAAAAGAAAAAAAATCCACAGTGTCAGGGACTTGCTGGAGCCCACGCCAGGAGGTCTGTGGAGAGGTGAGTTTGACTCACAGCTTTCTAAGCCCCAAGCCTGGTTCACAAGGGCTTAGGAGCTTGATTTATGAAGCAGACATACAACAAGTGAACTGACTGGGTAAGAGGCTATCTCCCATTTCTTGGGATTTGTCCTCATTAGCAAGTGAGAAAGGATTATGATGTGACCTTGAAAAATCATATTAGCAAATATGATGTTAAGTACAAATTAATTTTGTAATGAGGGCGAGCTGCAGTGGGTAACAGCATTCCTTTCACTGACGTCAGCACCTGCTGAGGGATGAAATTTTGGAGCTGAGCTATTGCAAGAGACTTGTCAAGAGACATATGAAGCGCTTAGTGGTTTGGGTTTTTTATGGAAAGCTGAGTTTCAGAAGGATATTCCTCTACAGAATTGGTTGGCCAGGAAAAGCACCCCAACTGCCAAGCTGATGGGAACCCCACTCTAAAAAATGTTATTGAGCAACACAAAGAAAATACTTCACCGGGGTTTTGCAGTCATCTCCTAAAGCAGTGTGCTCAAGCCAATCCCTCATTCAATACAGTTCAGTGTTGTTAGGCTTTATAATACAGTTTCAACCAGGGAAGGCAGTGAGAAGAAAATATTAAAGCCATAAAAAATTATTATCCCTTACTCTCTTGGACAAAGGCAATCCCCTCTGCTGTGGGGAAAAGAAAAGAAAAGCAGCAATTTTCTGCAAAATAGGTATTTTGGAGGTGGGAAAGAAAAGGAGGGCACCTGGGAGCACTCTTACATGCTAATTTATGCACTCTGTATAATAGATCTTTTGTTAATTGCCTTTCTGTCATAGAAACCAAATTATATTGTTTCTCAGGGCACTGTGCTAGGATGACACAAGTGGGACTATCATTTGCTATTTCCCTTGTATGAAGAGGTGAATTTGAATGAGGAAATGTGGATGCTATTTCACAAGCATTAAATGCTTAGCTGCATAAACCCCTTCCTGCTGGCCCAGTGGACAGGACAGGACAAAGTGCATGATTCTCCACTAACCTGATTTCTGAGTACTGGATAATCCATAGGAAAGTCCTTTGGCTTCTCGCCTGTGAGGAGAGGAAAGGATTTTTAAACATCAGCACTGACAGCATTTCAGCTTCATGCCTTAGCTCCAGAAGAGCCTTTTTATTTAGTGGCTGAGGACAAGGCTTCACTTCGAGTTCCTGGAGGTTGCTGTTTACTACAACATCAGGCATGCAAACCAGCACTCTGACATTTTCTTTTTCTGCATCTATGTGCAAGTTGTGAGTGCTGGTGTTCAAATTTCTGGAGCTGGCCCTCATCAGTTTGATGTGTCTGTGTCTATATGTGTCACTCCAGGCTATGTTTGGCTCTGCTCTCCTGAATTCTTTGGCTATTTTATAGATTTACTGGAAATCCAGGGCAGAGCTGAGTATCACTGGTGATGAAGCGGCATCACCAGAGCACTGCTTATAGTTCCAAATCCCCATCTGCTGGCAGAAGCATTTCTTGGCTCAACATGCAAGTGCAGGTTCATAGGAATGGGCATCTAGAAGGAAGCACAGTTAGTGCTTCTTCCAGTCCTTGGACTTGTGAGATGAAATAGTTTAGTTTTAGCTGCTTACACCAGCGTATGTGTGCAACACCTTAGAACTGAGCTCTGCTAGGTTCAGTGTTTTAACTTAAGAGACTGGGAAGCAGAAACACAACAGGAGGGAAATAAAAGAAAATGATCCAGATAGATAGCTCAAATCTTCCCTTCACTGCATTTTTATTTGGCTTTGGTGTGGAAAGTATCCTGTCTTTGACTGCTTTACACCTCAGTGTTTGTGGTATATGTAGGGTGAAGAGAACAGCTGGTTACATTGGACTGGGTGCACAGTTCTGACCTGCTTTGCCTCCATTTTTCTCTCACTAGGGGAGGCATATAGTAAGAAATACAATTTACAGAGACACAACCTGAGTTTTAAACAAAAGAAAGACTGACAAACAGGATCAATTCCCAGTTCCCTGGTAAGGAGGCTCTGGAAAGAGGGGCACGGAGTTGGACATGCTAGCTAGGTACTCACAAATGCCTCCTCTGAAAAAAACGGTATCTTACTTGCGTAGGGCTGCACAGATACAAATTCCAGAGAACAAGAACAGAAACAGCACGATGAGGATGGGGACAATTATAGCTGTAAGCTTTAAACCTGCGTGAGAAAAAAAAGGGATAAAAGTTTAAAAGGTAAATTACTCTAAAGCTGGTAATTTTTACTGCAGCAAAAGGTAGATAATGTTGCAGGAATGCTTCTTGAAGAGAGCATGAAAACATGCTATAACAACTATAAAACTAAAAGATCAGTCCTCAGCCATGGTTGGTTGCCATGTACCTGTGTGGAACAATGTTGAAACAAAAGGGTTGAATATACTTTCTCAAGGGTTACACTTGACTTGGCATCTATATGCATCCTTACAAAGGGAAGTTCCTTCTTATTACACACTAGATGACTTTTCAAAAGCCACTCATACACGCTCTGTTTGCAGTTGCTTATAAATCTGCCAAAGGAGACTGCAATTTTATGTGCCAAGTATATGGCTCATGCTGAACTGGCTGAAACATTTCAGTCAAAATAGTTCAAAGATTTCCATGAGGGAATCTAGGGAAAAACCTGTTTAGACACTGTTAAATTCTAACACAGCATGTTTTAGAGCAGGGATTTGAAAATTAGCAGTGGGGTGGCTCTTGTGTCAGGAGCGTGCCGTTGCCTGTTTCTACAGACACTTGCCAGCTGTGAGAATAAGGCAGTAGAAGTGTCCACAGGGTATTTACAATTTAGCAGCTGAAATCTCAGTAGATTTCACTTTCAGTGAATGTGGATATGGCTTACTCATACTGCTGCACAGATGAGCTGAGCTTGCTTGCTCTTGGCAAGCAGTTTCAGAATTTTTTTTTCTTCCAGTGGTTGCTTCCTTACAACCAGTTTTTTCACAGAGGTATTTCTACAACTATCAGCTACCTAATGGGTAGTAACATTTGGTACAGTGGGTCTGGCAATTCCTGCCTGGCTATGAGCCCACTAAACAGTCAGTATAAGCACCAAATTTTGTTTGTTTGTTTTTTAAGGTCCAAGAAGTTAGCACCGTAACATTAAAGGATGAAGACTGCAAATTCAGGGAGAATTACACAGATTAGGGTTGTCTGAGCCCCCATGAACACAGGCATTATGGAAGAGTGTTTAATTACACAACCAGGCACTACTGTATGCTGCTTTCAGCTGGGAATTTGCTCTGGAAGGAGTCACAGTTGTGTGGAGAGAAGATAACACTTTTGTAAGATAACTACTTCGTATACTAAAAACTTACAAAATACAGGGTGAGAGGGAGGAAGAACTCTCACCAAAATTGCTGCTGAGTGCTCACTGTATTCCCTTGAGCCACCCACCAAGCATGGCAAATCAACCAATATGACAGAGAAACAGAAGCCCAATGTTTAACACATCAAGGAAAATTAAGGCTTTCAATCTCTTTCTGTGCCTTAAGACAAAAAGAACTTACTGCTCCTCCCTCTTCTCTCTGTCATTAATAAAGTCTGAAGGGAGAAGAAAAGTTTTGATTTGTAAGAAAGTTTAAAGTTCACTCAGACTGGGCTGAAGACATGATGCATCCTAAAGAAAATGCAGCACCAGGTAGTGTTACCCAAGTTAGTTTCTTCAGAGGGGATGGGCTCTGTAACAGTCCTGTCTTCTTTTCCAAGGGAGGTTTCTGTGCTCTGACTCGGTTTCTGCCACATTGAATGCGTAAATGAACTGTTAGCTGCAAGAGAGAAGGGGGCATCAGTGGCACTGGGGCAGCACGGTGGGCTTTCGAAAGCACCATGCACTGCTTACCCCATACCTGGCATTATTCGACAGCCCATCAGCTCCAGCTTCAGGGCTATTCTTTGGTTCCAAGTCTGAGGGATAATCCGCACATAACGGGCCACTATTGGAGGGATGAAGTTATTGCGCACTATGTCACCAGAGTTGGAGTTGCCTCGGAACACCTGCAACAAAATGTGTACACATCGTTTGCCCTGTTCTAAAAGTCTCTTTCTTCAAAGTGCTTCCTGACATCCAAATTCAAAGATTTTCATTTTCCTAAAACTAATACATTGATAACCTGGGATTCAGTCACAAGATTTTAGGAATTGAGAGTTCTGGAAAGAATTAGTCTTTTAGTTGTGCCAGATGATCACATTTTTCTGTTAGCTTGGAGGAGAAAGATTATCACCGTTTCAATGCTGTGTAATTTCCAGTTAGTATATGCTGGTATAATGCTATCATTTTTTATTTATGAGCACTGCAGCACCCTTTCTTGGGAATAGGGGATAGAAACATAAAAAGAAAAAAAGTGAACCATTTCTAGACATTTTAGTAAAATGATCAGTTTACTATATCGAGATTGAAGAATTACTATTAACTACACAGTTGTTACTGCACTTATACAGTATTTCCCAGAATCAGCTCAGCCCCTTCTGCAGAACAGTAGCCCTTGCAATATTAGTACTTGGAGATGCTTCAGCATGACCTAGGGAAACTTAAAAGCCTGATGAGATAGAGAAGTGAGCTCAGCATATCTTAATAAAATGCCAGGCCACATGGGGTTCTGATGGAACAGATTCTGTCTTGCACCTTAGCTGAAACTAAGATCATATATAATACTTTCAGAGGATATTTGTATATAACAAGTCACTGTGGGGGAAACTGCAAGACTGCACATTTTAAATAGCCAGCATTTGCAGTTAACCTACTACTAGGTTGATTTGTCACTTTTTGGGGCAGCATCCCCTCAGTTTAACATTTTAAAAAATATTAACCCCATTAATGTTTGGCAGTGAAATTCCTCGCCATGCAAGCTAAGAAAATCAGAGCTAGCAGGAAATGTCTCTTCATTCTACCAAGTTTTCAAAAACTGCCATCAGGCCTGAGGACCAAGTAGAGCCTTCTCCTGAGACAAGCTGAGCTCTCTCAGGAATGATGAGTGAAGGTCTGACTTTGAACACTGTGGGGACAGGGAGGAAGGATTTTGGGATTTCTTTTGTTTGAAAGGAAACGTGAGGTTTCCAGGGGAAAATGTGATCAGACAAACACCACCAACCGTTCTGCCCTTCACCTGAGGGACTGTTTCATTTGGCAGGGGGAGGTGGATTGACCATCCCAATGCATTTGGAGCTGACCCTCAGCTTTGCAGGTGCCGTGCCAGCAGCATCCCTGGCAAGGGCAAACGCTGAACTGAGCTAAGGACTTGCCCCAACAGCTGCTGTTCAGCTCCAATTACACCGCTTTTTTAAAGGAAGGGTGCAAACATACACATGCCTCCCTCTGTGTGTCCCACAGCTTCACCAATCCCTGGATAACTTCCTTGTTTCGACAAGCTCACTATCTACTCTGTAGCCATAAATTACACTGGTGAAGACAGCCCACGTCTAGACAAGTTTGAAACTCCTAATCTTTCTTGACAGTGAAAGCCTGCCCTTCAATGTCAAGGCAGCATAGGCATTATTGTTTTGTGTCTTCCTACCCTTTTTCCACTTTCCCTTACCTTTTCTTCATTACTCAGAATCCCTTTGTAAGTTCTCCATTTTGAGTTGTTATTTTTATAGTTCATTGTAAATGTCTTCACATAAAAGTTGAAATTCATGGATCCAGAACCAGTGGTCTTAATCCCTTTTAAGAAAATGCAAAAAACATTTTCATTTGCTCTGTGCCTGTTTTAAGGGAATATTTTCAAATGCAAACACAGAAGCCAAAACAATTCAGAAAACTTGGTCTTCAAGGTGTTAGTTTATTTTTCAAACTGTACTGAAATTGAGTTAAAAAGTTGGGTGAAGAATGGAAATCCGTTTTAAATTGTGAACTTAGAGCAATGGATATTTTTAACATATCACAAAAGGCTGAGGAAGCTGGGTCTGTTCAGCCTTGAGGAGAGATGACTGAGAGGGGACATCATCCATGTCTGTCAGTATCTGCAGGGGGATGTCAAGAGGATGGAGCCAGGCTCTGCTGGGTGGTGCCAAGCAACAGGACAAGAGGCAACGGGCAGAAACTGATGCACAGGAAGTTCCACCTGAACATGAGGGAGAACTTCACTGTGCAGGTGGCCGAGCACTGGAATAGGTTGCCCAAAGTGGTTGTGGAGTGTCCCTCACTGGAGATATCCAAGAACCACCTAGACACCATCCTGTGCCGTGTGCTCTCGGATCACCCTGCTTAAGCAGGGAGCTTGGATCAGATGATCCACTGTGGTACCTTCCAACTTTACTCATTCTGTGATTCTGTGACTCCAAAATGAAAATTGCTTTTTGATATTATGGCCTGTATTGGCCATCTTTATATCTTTAGCAGCAACTGTAATTTACATTTTTATAACTAAACCAGGCCACAGAAACAGGAATTTCTTTCACCAAGGCCTTGTTTCAAAGGCTGTGACTTTCATGTTTCTTACTGATTTCAGATCATCTATCCAGACTCTACTGATCCCTGTGTAAGTATTTGGTTCTGTCAGCATGTTTAAGGATCAGATATGCATGATAGTTGAGTTCAATCCTATATCCCTGTAGGAAGATCAGTTTGTAAATAGCCATGATGTTTTAAATTGGAAAACAATATTCCCAAGTGCAGAACATTTCATTACATTTAACAAAAGAAACATTGCATTAGTGCACTATCAGCTTTTCAGCTGCATTCAGTTTCTTCTGCAGCTGAAACACCCGTTTCTAATGACCAGAGAGCACCATACCTGTTATTCTCTTCTTCTCTCCCAGGTCTATCTCCAGCCATTCGCGGTTGCTGCTGTGGTTAGAGGCCCAAGACCATCCTGGAACTTGAAGCCAAGCCTTGTCTGGGGACCACAGGAGTAGTTGCCCAAACTCATTGGTCTCCTCCCAGTAGGAAGATGCAGTAACCTGGCTCTTGGAAAGGAATCCCTCTTCCAGACTGAGAGATTTGTTGCAGCCTAGGAATCCCCACACAGACAGGCAGAAGGAGTTATTTTGCATTTTCACAGGATATTTTTATATTAGGCTAGCAACATTTGAAGACCACCCACAACAGCAAAGTCAGACATTGCTGAATCTAGTGCTAGCCTGATGCTCTCCATTAGCTGTGGTGTTTACCAGTCAATCTGTAGTGTATGATCCAGTACCAGAGTGTTGCAGTCCCAATCCTTTACCAGTCTAACTCCTACATACATGACACCTTCTGACTACATCTGCTATTTTTGCGATTTAGTTTTTTAATCTCTGCACTTTTGTCTCATTCCTGTGAAGACATTTTTTATTTTTAAATTTTTCCTTCTGAAACATAATATTTATGTTTCCAGATTGGCATTAACTAATTCTGCTGCGCAAAACATTTCACAGATGAAGGCACTGTTCTGAAAGGAATACTTTACCGTAAATATTTCATGATTCCCACCTGCAATTAGGGCTAGGAATGTTACTCATTAGAGAAGCTCCTTGATACTGCTGCCAAGATATGATATCATGAAGATAATATCTGTGGGTAAGTACTACAAACTCCACCAAAGAACCCACAAAATTACTGCACATCAAGGTTCTTCAGAGAAAACAGGCCAGTGGAATATGGTTCAATGAAGTTAAAAATAATTTTTTGGCAGATTCAAAGGCCTATATATGCTCTACAGTTTTCAGTGGAACAGTAAATTATTTTATCTCAAATGATTGAAATATAATTCAAATGAACGAATGCAAACTTTCCCCCCCCTTCTTTGCTGTGTTTTATTCAAATGAATGGTTTGACAGATTAAAAGAGGGCTTTGTATCTTGGAAAGCCATAAACAAAAACTGCTTCTGTATCAGTGCAATATAAATATATTTTCATTTCTCCTATGTTTACTTTCTCTGCTTGTATGATGAAGATGGAAATTACAAATGTCTGAAGAAAAACTGCTTTCATTTTCTGTGGTCTAAGGTACATAAAAATGGGATTATCTGATTGTCATTTTTCATATGCTGGCACCAGAAATGTAACAGCAGAATACTATTTCTGTTTCTTGCCTATGTGCGTATGACCGCACATATTCTATGTTTTTTTTTCTAGCTCACTTCACGTCCCCTCAATTTTTTTATTCACTTGCCAATTTAAAAAAACCTGCTGTCCTAAAATATCCTTCCTAGACACAGCCTGACATTCTCCTGATTATTTTTTAAAACTTTTACAGAAAATATTTAAATAGCTAAAAACAAAGCAATTATTCTTACCATTCGAAGTAAATGTAAACCGCTTATCTGACAGAGAACCACTGTAAGAAAAGAAAAAGGTAATTCAGCCTTTCATGAGGTGGTCACAGGAGTGTCGAGGTAGAGCTTCAGCATCACTGTTTATGCTGTAATACCTCTGGCCAGACAGCCACTTTCTCTGCTGGCTGGTTGCTGACCCCTGGAAGAGCACTCAAGTGCATCTCTTACTGTGACTGAAGTCAGGTAATTTTTTAATGGTTTTGAGCATTTTTTAAAGCTCTAAAGTGACTCCCCATTGCATCACCCTGTTACTCCTGCTGCTTGTGAGAGTTACACCTGATGGAGACTAAACCACACCAGCTCTGGCCATTCCTACGTGGGTTACAGGTGTGTCATAGGATGAAAATGGGATGAAAGCTACTTGTTTTAATCTGGGTGGGAACCAGTTCTGTTATAACCACGGCCAACATCTCCCATCAGTAATGGTTCTTTATGCCCCATTAACCACATCTATGGCTCCCTTTTTCTTCTTCCTTCTGACATGGACTGTTTTGCTTCAGGGAAAAAGCCATCTCTTGGGCCACTCCACAAAGCCCTGCACAATGCATGACAAGATAAAATCATCACTCTAAGGGAAAAAATCCGAGTTTTTCTTGGCCTCTTGGGAGCTGCTTTCTAATTCCCAGGGAGATGCCCCTGAGGTTTCATTCCAGAAGCAATGACTCCAACTGGGTGCCTAATAAAAAGAAAAGCCAGGGTTTAAACATGAAATTAGTTTGGAATTCTTGAAAATATGCCCCCTCCACTGTCACTTTGACTAGCTGCACTGGCCCCTTTTGAAAAGTCCTGGCCAGCGTGACTAAGCAGTAAAACAACTTCTGCACTAAGCATGGAGACAGTTCCCTTTCAGGCTGCCCTTTCTTTGTTGTTGGCCAGGAAAATTTCCCCCAAGGTACTGTCTGCGGCCTTACCACGGTGTGCAGGGCTATATGTTTTGAGAGCATTGCAAATGGCGAATAGGAGACTAGTCCCATGTCAAGATCAATAAAAACATTGCCCTTTTTTATCACTGAGGGAAAACTAATGACTACAGGCAAACCGAAGCTCTTCAGAGCTCTGGGTGGGAGCTGATTTATTTGGGCATGTAGGCGGCTGAGTAGCTAGAAGGGGAAACACAAGCCCTGCCTCCCACATCTTCCCCACAGGCAGTCCTCAGGGGCGAGCAGATGCACTCTGCTCACTTCAAACCACTTTGTCATCACAGCCAAAACAGGTTTTGATTTCTTAGTGAATGCAAAGCAATCCATTTCAAGAGAAAAGAAGAAAATAAATACCTATGTAATCAGTAAAACCTACCAAAAACAGCAATCACAGTGCTCCTTGAATACTTATAATAAAAAAAAGTCACCCAGAACCCTTTCAAATAGAAGGCTGCAAATTTAGCAAATAGAGTAGGTTAGCATTTCTAAGGTCTACAAAGCTATGAAATCGAGCTGATAAATTTCTTCTGTAATTCACTAAAGAGAACAAGCCAATTCAGTAAGTGGTAATTCATCAGTTTCTTAATGTGATTCCTGGAATTTGTCACACAGGTTCCACTTTGTCCTTTAAGGGAGGGTATCGCCCCATGCTCCTCATTTGCCTGACAACCTTCAGGAACCTGCCTGTTTTTGGTTTTGTTTTTTTTTTTGCCAGAGTTGGTCTTAAGCAAGCTTTTCCTAAGCAGTGCAGGTTAACCCCGAATCTCATCTTTCACTACTGACAAGCACACAGTCTCTTGCATTTTCAAAGGCAAATGATTCCGCGTGTGCAGATGTACAATCACAGGCCACACTACAAAACTCTGTGTGTTTGCGCTGGGGTACCAGAACTGCCCAATAAATCAGCCACTTAAGTCTTCATTACAGCATCTGGGGATGCAGGTCCACACATGGATCATGGGGAGTGAAACCCGCACAGATGCTGGAGCGTAACAAGCACACTGAGAAATGGAGTGGGGAGGCCAGGGTCAGCTCTTGCAGGGTGGTGGGCGAGCGAGACATAACTCCACCTTAACAACACAGATACTTAACAGCTCGATGCACTCCAGCAGCAGCTTTTGATGAGGTCAATTTCGGCTAAAGCCGCTAAATAATTTAAATCTTTAATACTGAAATCCACTATAAATGAGATTCTAAAAGCTTGAGCAAGCTCTTATTTAAGGGCATCTAAAAAGCTCTTAAGGCACTGCTGCTCAAGCACCAATTTTTTCTTGTGGGCACTGGCTCATCTGCAGGATTTTCTTTACTGCATAACAGGGAAGCCATGCAGCTTTGTAGATACCTCTTTTTTACCAAGCTTTTTTAAAGTATGAAATGCATTGGTTCATTTTCTTAGTAAACAGGCCTACTGTTTCTAGGAGCACTTTTTCATGTTTTGACACAAAAGTATTTCCCTGCATACTCCAACTTCCCTCTCCTGGGCTCACACCAACAGTTCATCTGTTCTAGAGACTATTCCCGCTGCCAGGTGTGGCCGAAGCATCCTGGGAAGCGCTGTGCTGACACTCCCATTTTTCTCAAACTCTGTGCCATTTAGTTTGTAGGCATACAGCCCAGTGTGAGCCTGTGGCTTCCTGTATAAGCCGCAGAAAGCTACGGTTGTCTCCTTGGGGCAATTCTGTCCCTTGGAGATGTGCATCATGCTCGAGGAGTGCCCCTATAGGCAGGAGAGCTACAGGGGCTCTGCTCCTCCTTAGGGTGCTCTCCCGCATTAAATGGGCTAAATCCCCCAGCATGTGTACATTTGCCATCTTGTATACTTCATTCTTTGCCCACTAGCTCTTGTACTCTGGAAAAAAATACAAATGGGAATCACAACTCCCTTTCATTATAAAATTTTATGTGCTACTGTCCAAATTACTCTACTAGGATTCTCAAGGGTCACAAACATACAAATGAATGTAAACAGCTCTGTAACATCTTTAGATAATGTACAAAATATTTAATTTAGGGTTTCACTAAGCTGGCACGTGTGATGGAAAGAATTTGTATTATTTGTTTTATGGAGGGGCTTGGTGCCTGAGCTGAGTTCTCAGTCCTGCTTTGCTTGAGACAAGTTTATATTAATTTTCTTTGGCAATTAACTTTCAAGAAAAATAGAAAATATTTAGGCTGCACAGTTCTTTGGCTATGATCTACCTACTACCCAGTTTTGTATACTCCAGTGCCATTGTATATAAACCATTTCAGTCTGTCCTGAAGTTTAAGCACAGCAACGGAGCACATGAATGCCGTTTTTTTTTTTAATGAATGAAACCATGATTGTAAAATTGTCAGGAGGGTGTGAGAAATTGTGGAGAAAATAGGAAAATAGTATAAAAAATACATATTGCCTTAGCTGTCATAGGCTATGGGATGGAAATTTCCCTTCTTAAAAAGAAAAAAAAAAGGCCTCATGTAAAATCCAGATAACATTTGAAAATTAAAAACTATAAACCAACAGGAATGACAGAAGCAGTTGCTGGAAGGTCTTACTGTGCTGCACAGAGATTAGAGGATTTATTTCTACTTCAACAGCAGTACAATTAAAAGTCAGAAGATAAGAGGTAAATATAACACCCTTGCTATAAATATTCTAAAAGAGAGAAACTCTGAACATGTCAAAAGCACAATGTTTAAGAAGTTGTTCATTAAATCCCCTATGGCTCAATGGCACTTTTTACTTACTCATTTTTCCTAGCTTTTCTTGAACTTCAACATGAATTTATCGTGATTTATTACCACATCATTTAGAGCTGTGTGTTGCAGAACATCGTACTGTCATGTATCTGCTAACAAAGTAATTCCCCTGCCGCGGTACTCACTCGAGAGAGGAGACCCCGTTGGCGACGGCGCCCTGGTAGCGGCTGATGCCCTTGTGCTGGGTGACGCTGATCTGGCCGCCCAGCTCGTCCGCCACCACGCCGGCGTGGATCGCAGATTTGCACAGCAGAGACGTCTGAAAGGCAGCAGCCAAGGCTCAGGAAATCAATCTGACAAACTGCTAACACCTTCCCTTCCAAGCCACCAGTATACAGGTGTTACAGCTCATAAAATCCAGCAAAAGCTCAAGAGGAATAAGAGGCAGGGGAGGGAGAAAGAGCAGCAATCTTTGAAAAATATATGTTTCCCCATGTAATTTTTTTTTTTCAAATGAAAAAAACAATCTGCTTCTGAGAAGGTGCTGTAAGATTGTCACTCCTTAGGAAAAAAAGCCAAAGGCAAGGCAACACTTCCTTGGGAAGATAAATCAATAATTCCTTGGTCTTCTTGCCTGAAGGCAGACCTATCTATTACTGCACCTTAGGATTTAAGTCATGGTGTACATTAGGGGATTTGGCTAAGTGTTGAGTAGTTGCTGCTGGGTTTTAAGTGCAGCCAACTTCCCAGTATTGCAGGTGGGATAGAGAAGCACAGGCAGGACAACAAGGTGGCAATAACAGGGCTAGGGCAAAGCAGGAAAGGGACAGAGAAAGGTACAAAGGAGACTTTCCTAGGGGCTGCAGGCAGAGGTCGGTCAGGTTCAATTTGGGCCAGTGCTACAGGACAAGCTGGGGTACTGGGCTGTCCCCTGCAGGGAGGGGTAGGGAGAGTGGAGGCACAAAGGCAGCACATCTCCAGGGGCATTCTGCAGGTTCTTCCCATCAGAAAATCCTCCTAAATGGTAGAGGGAAAATTTCTCTTGCAAATTCCTCAGTGCAGATAAAATCTGCATGAGGTCATTCCATGTGCTGCTTTTCTGCCCTTATCATTGGAACCAAGGGCAGAATAACTCCAGCTAATGAGAATGTAATGTGGCATTTCTTTGTTTCCTCAGCTCTGCCACTTTCCAGGCTGGAGTCGGCATGCTTGAATAACTGGATGAACAGGTTAAACGTGAGCACTGACTTTTTGGAAACAGTGACTGTGATAGGGTGAGATTTTTCTTCAGTGGTATGATTAGGCTTATTCCTCTGTGAGAAAGGTAAAGATTTCACAGGCATGACAGGAGAAGAGTCCAGGGAGAGGGGCACAGAGAAGGCTGATCTCTGAGTGATATGAACTGTGGATAAATGCAACCACTTAACTTCTTGAATTTAAAGAACAAGAAGTTAAAACAACCCAGGAGATTGGTAGTTATCGGTGGGATGTGGTTAGGCAGTGTGTAATACTTATTAATCTCAGAGCACACGCTAGGATAGTGCAGGCATAATCTCAAAGGAAATCCACATGTTACTGAAATATATTTTTTTTTCACATCTGGACACAAAACAAGTAAAAGCTAAAATCATAGAAATATTTCGTACATGGATGAGCACTGCCTCAAGAAGGAAAAACACTAGGCAAGCTTTTTCCAGAAAGCCAGAAACCACAAGTCAATAGGTGTATTTGACAATCAGTGGACTTTGTTCTCACACAATTGATTTGTCTGTTTGAAAAGTGTCTCTGTGTGCTTATTTACTGATAACTTACTTATATACTGATAATAAAAGGTATAGCAAAACAGCCCGGAAGAACTACTGACAAAAGTCAAGCAGCAGAAGTTGAAGCCAAGTTGTTCTATTTGGGCTTCTTTTGTCTTTATAAACTTCCCCTCATTATCCTGGGTACTTACATCTCTGTATCCTTCTCCAATATTCCCAGAAATGTCACCTGCTATGTCTCTGCAGCCAGCAGGACAGTATCTGCTGTAGTGAAAGAAGAAAAGCCTGTTTAAGGCGTGAACTGTAGTGACAATATACACAAATAAACTCTTATAAAAGAAAAGCTCTTAAACCAATAAATATTTTAGCAGTAATTTCTGGCTGATGCTCTGTTAGTGAGTCTAGGAGCTAAATAAATTGGCCCTTGAGTTCATAGGTGGACTGAACACAGTAGCACACAAAGAACCCCAAAAGCCGTTTCGCAAGGGCATTTATTTGTGTTTAACTCTCTTGCTCTAGAAATGCTACCACACAAGTTTTCAGAGTAAGATAAGAAGCCTATATGCGCATCCAGACAGCAGCCAGAAGAGCACAATTTATTACCATTTCAAACCTATCACAAAGTTCAAGGAACCAAGAAATTATAGCTTGTCCTCAGATAATCTTGTATCAGCTGGGACGTGATCTGCTCCCAGAGGAAGCACTGGGATTTGAAGCTACTTTGAATTTCAAAGTGGAAACTCTTTTTACATATACCATGTATATGTATGCTCTTAATGAGAATTGCTGAGAGCTCTGCAACTCCATTCCGACATTTTTCTGGGCCACAGACTTCCATTCTGCACTACGGCTCCTCACAACCAGGCATTAGACAATTACAGCATTGGGGCTCAAAAAAATTCACTTCTCCAGAAGACCAAGACTGTTTAACATTTTCTAAAATTGAATTCCACCAGTTGACAGATACAGCAAAGCAAGCCAGAATGCAGATTTGCAAACCCTCTTTACCTGAATTCAGCCTTTGTATAGTGGTTTGCTCGTTCCAAACAGGTGATTAGATCTGTGAAAAGTTTATGAATGTCAATTCCCATTGTAGGATGTAAAAATACAGACAAACATTTGCCAGAACATGAAATCACATTTAAAGACCTCTCTGTATAATACTTAAGCAATTTTATTAGACTGGAAGCAACAGCTACAATTCTCTCTCACTCTTTTCAACTCCCTCTTCTACTCTTCTTATGCTTTACATCTTCTTCAAAGTTGCACGGACTTCCAGAACATTTAAGGTAGGAATGAAAACTTTCATCTCTCCTACAGCTCCATTCTCTTACAGTGTGATGGATGGTGGAGCCCAAAACACAGTGGAGCTTCAAGGAAAAGGCACTATTTTCCCCTCCATTGGGCCTGTATTGCAAATGGTCTAGGTAGGATTCCAGCAGCTATTATATCTGGTTAATTTTACAACTGTTTCTCACGCACATGCTATTAAAAATACCATGGCTCATGCTAATCTGGAAATATTTCGGAGCAAACATATAGGCTAAAGCTCTATGTGTGTAGAGATGATAATTAAATAGGGGGGACTATGCCACTAATATTCTACTACTTTTGGATTTCACCTTACCTGGGTGATCACTGCTGGCATAAGACAAGAGAAAGCCTCGTCCTGACACGTGGGATCCACTCTCAAAATGAATAGTTGCCTCATTGCTATCTAGAATGATTTCTTTGGGGACAGGCATCACATTACCGCAGTATGGCCCTACAGACAGAACAAAGAAGAATTGAAAAGTTTAGATGACATAATTAGGCTGGAAAATTCTCATGATTAGCAAAGAATTTCATAACACACTCATTCTCTTTCAGTATCAATACAAATGTTGACAAAAGGGTTTTGGCTTCAGTCCTTTATGGGTATGGGCTCTAAAGCTACCCTGACAAGGAGTGGCCAGGATCCTGTTGTCTCTCCATGGCAGCAATTCCAGCATCCACGTTTCTCATCACATCAGCCTTAAGAGAGAGATTAACGCACTTTGACCTTTGAAGTACAGCATGCTTACACCCAGCAGTAACTCATTAGAGAAAATGACACGACATCCAAAAGCAATCCAAGGGATCCAGGCAGGGTGCCTGAGATAAAGCCTCCAAACACACACAGCTCATGGCATTGTGGCACAGCAGCCAGTCAGGAAGGGTTAAGATCAGAAACAGAGCACCTGGTTTTCAAGGACCTGCATGCTACAAGCTGAATTTTGCTACAAGGCAGTAACGCTTCCCTTAGAACATTTCCTAATCTTCTTCCATTTAAAAACACCATTAGACCATGCAAGTATACAGTTCACTCTCTAGAGTTTTAAACAAAAAAAGAGAGGGAGAGAAAGGGGAAGATGAAGGGAGTGGGACAGGTAGACAACAGCCATGTGCTTACAGTGAATTAGATAAAGGTTTTATAGCTACCAACTGCAGTATCTTGGAACACTCTTTGGGACACTCCTTTCTTGTGACAGCAGGCGTGCCCAGGACTCCTAGTAATTACGTTTGCTTCCTCACAAAGTCAGTTCCTGAGGGGAGTGTTCCTTTGAGACTGCCACAGTCTTTGTGCTTGCCTTCTGTCACTGTACCTGGGTGCAAACACTTGTCCCTAGCTGCCCTCAGGCACAAATAATACATAAAATTCAAAGCAGTTTGGATATACTTTGTCGAAATTTATGAGTCTGTTTACAATATTAACTGCAAAGAAGGGGTTTTGGTAAGATGACAAACAGGCTTTTTTTCCCCAGAGGAAAAAAAATCCAAATGACCCTCTACAAGCCCTCAGCCCATCTGTTCTGTTGAGGTGAATGACAACTTTTGTATCCTAAAGCAAGTCTTTGGGATGAAAAATGGTCACTTGGATTTTTCCTAGACAACCTCATCCTGGTGGTGGTGGCTACTTTAGGGCAACTTGAAACTGACTTCTGAGACACAAGAAATTACATTCACATCATGACACAAATTCGATGAGTGACACCCATCGTAACAGGCTCCTAAAAGCTTCTTCATTTTGCTTGATACTCTGGGTTAGGGAAGGGGCTCTTTTCCAAATACTTCATTTGCCTTACAACAACTATAAGGTCAGCCTATAGTGTAGCCCAATCAAAGCCAACAACAGCCAGCTGTCAGCAGAAGGAGACAAACAAAAGGAGGAACTCTTGTCCTTTTGGCTTATAAAAATCATATGGTGAAGCCAGGCAGGCAGAGAAACAAGCGACAAGTGTGACATTTCCCTGGAGTACTCATGTGTTGAAAAATGACTCGCGACTTAGTCACAGAAAACAATGTCTATAAAAAGGGTTAAACAAATTGCTTAGGAAATGAACTTATCAAAAAGACAGCATCTGACACTGTGTCACCAGACAACTGCACGAGTGATTTATTTGAGAAGGTCTTTTGTGTCAGGTTGCAGTGGGAGAAGTGCTAACTTAGATATTTTTTTAAGAGAGAGAGAGAGAGAGAGGGAGAGAGAGAGAGAGAGAGAGAGAAAGGGGGAAAAGACGGGGAGCATTGTATATCTTCAAACTAAAACACCTGAGAAAGCTTTAGTCCTTTTGTTCTCTCAAGGACTGTGTCTACATACTTTCTCACAAATGCTCTTTGGCTTTCTCCCTCGCAGCAATTGGCAGTGACCTGTCTACTCTGGAGGTATAATTTAGATGGCTGATTCACTCAACCACACATCAGCTGGATCAGGGATGAGTGTCTCCTCCAGTAGCAAGTCTACATACGTTCCAGATAATTATACAAACAAATCAGACATCATGAGCAAAACCAATAAAATAAAATAAAATACAAAATAGTCTAGACACATAGAGCTGCATAATCCAAACTAAAGCAAGAAATTCAGAAGCAATCAGCTAAAGAAACCAACATTTAATGTCTAAAGACAAGTTTCTACTATGAAGTAATAAATCCAAAAAGGTTACAAGGCTATGGTTGTCTCCTGCTGAGCAGTTCTGGCATACCAAGAATTCCCATGGGTAGCTCAAAACAAAGGGAGCCTAGGATTAATTCCTTAAAGGATATCGAAGCAAGAAAGAGTATACTCAAGGAAGGAATATTTTCCAAAGGTTTATAAGTTTTCTGCAAAGATTTGTAAGAAAAAAATAAGAGTGGCGGGGTGGAATTTATTAATATGACAAAACATTCACTTGTTCTTTTGTTGCAAACTGAGGAAGCCTTGCAAAGCATTTCAATATATTTCTTCTCAATAATTCAGGTAATACCATATCAGGACTACACTGTCAGGTCCTCAGACTTGCCTGGGATCTAGCAGAGTTTATTTCTATGTTATTGAATACAGAAATAAGTACTGAGAGGCAGGGTCCAGGAAAAAATGTAAGCATTATCTCACCCCTGTACTGCAGTTCTTAGAGAAACTGATCAGACACCAGTTTGACTTCAAGATTCTTTACTCCCTGAAAGAACTGGAGACATGTATAATCTGTTTATTAGGAAAAGGTGTTAACCCACCCTTTTTGGTGCTTACTGTGTTTAAAATGACCAGTGTAAAAGCACCCCTCCAGTTTGACTTACCTAATAATACTGGGTTTGGCTAAGCAGCACCTCTCTCCATTTTGCCAAGTCACTGCAGAGTGGCCTTTTTAACTTCAAATTCCCGTTTTTCCCCTAATCAATTTATTCTACATTGATGGTCCTCCAGGAAACTCACTAAGGGGACAACTAATAATGCTTACAAAATAAAACTGATTCAGGGTCAAGACAATTCTTTGGGTTCAGTTTTGACTGATGAGAGATATGCTTTCCCATACACTTTCCCACAAACTTCCATACATCAGTCCTCTTATTTCCTTTCGTGTTGTAAAGCCAGGGACAGGACGGTCTCCCAGGCTCTCTGCATTTTGGCTTGTGGCGTGCCTGGTTAGATACACTTGCTATAGACACAGTAGTGCCTGGTAGGTTTGCTCTCCATTAACTCACTATTACCTCAAATACACATATTGTGAGAATTTATAGACACTAGAAGACTAAACCGAGTCAGCATCTGTACACATTAGACTTCATCTGAAAACTGTATTTCAACTACTCAGTATTTTCCATTTGCAATTGAGGTGACAAAAATACTTTCACTGTTTACTTTTAAAACTCATTCATATGTGCTCCCCATCTTGTCTGTCCATTCCACCTAGGATTTATTGGTTCTCCTGGGCTGTCCATGTGAATACTGTACAACCATAGTGAAGATGAGGAATGATGGAGAAAGTCTCACTATGAAAATGAGAAACTTTCTTATAAGGCCGTTAACTTTTTTACTGCAGCATTTGGACTTGGATAAATATTTAATTCCTAAACCTGGGACTTAGCCAGAAGTTTTTTAAGATCCCTTTTGAGAACTGCCAGATCACGTTATCAGTTTTTCATCTTCTAATGTTAGTTGTGAGGTGGGTTGTTTTGCATATTCGGCTTGAAAGACGAGTCATGAATGCTGATCTCTCTCAGCTTCCTGTTAAAGCAACTTGGCTGGAGCTCTGCTGGGGTAAGTAGGCAGGATTATTTGGTTTGTTTGTAAGAACAAAGGAAAGAGTTTGATTTAATAAACAGATGTGTTACATGTGATGAAACTGAGTAGGTGTTCTCCATATTTCAATGTTACTATATCTAGATGACAGGGCCTTTTCTTCTTTCCGTGTCTCATCAAGAAGTTGACCCAACCGTGGTTCCGTCTGTTCACTCCAGATTCCTTTTCTACATATTTATAAAAATTCTGCAGGAGAGATATTAGAGGTCCAAAGATTTCAAGTATACTAAATTTAACATTCTCCATAATTAAACTAACTTTTAATGCCTTTCATCCAGAACATTTGATCTGCTGGTATGGTTTAGCTAGCTTAAATACAACACTTTTATTTTGTCTCCAAGCATATTAACATCCTGCACATACACGGTAAATTGTCTCATGTATATCCTTTGGCTGGCCTCTCTGAAGAGACTATTTTACGTGTTGTTTATTTTTCAAATGTTAGCAATAGCCTGCTGCTTTTGTCTTTTTCATAATAGTGTTGTTCTGCAAACCTGATCATCTTTACAGCATTGTCTGGTTTTATGAGGTCTAGTTTACTTCTACTGTCAACCAGGCTCTGGCACGGCTCCTGAGCTTTCTTTGTTGAATTATGTTCCTTTATTTTTTCTACTTCCCTTAAGAAGTACTGTGCGCCCAGAGGACTCTCTTCTTTCACACCAGCTGGCAATGCCTACATGCTGCTTGCTTCTCTAGTTCTTAATACTTTCTGCCTCTTCTGTAAGGCTTTGCTTCCTTTTAGAAGTAACTATTTCCCTCTTCAGCAATTGAATGGCTGGTTTACTATGCTCATTCTGCTTTCAAATTCCTCAACTTCGTTTGAAATCTGCAGCTTGACATTTGCAGAGCTCTTTAAGAAACTTGGTTTGGATATTAAATAATTATGTCCTCCGTTCAACAGAGAATCTCCCTTTTTTCAGTCTTTACTACTTTATGGCAGAGTAAGCTGTAGTTGGCAGGCACGATGCAGCGACAATCCATGGATGTGCCTCTAAAGGATTATCATGTCTTAATGCATTTGTTTGTGGAAAACAATGTTTGAAAGTGTAGCCTTTTCTCAAATAAATCAATTTAGAATTGTCTCAGTAGCTGGGGAAGGACGGGGGGATAAGATGAACGTGGATTGCACTTGTTTTACTTCAGAGCTAAAAACTCATCCAAGAGTACAAGTCTTTCACAAATAGCTCACAAAACCAGCAAGGATCTGTTGTACGAAAGCACCTGCAGTCTCAAAATTCATCTCCATCCCATATTTACACAAATAATTTGATAAGCAGTAACTCTTCCTCTCCCCCCTACCAAGAGAGGTCCTCTCTTTGCTTGAACCCTGACATGCACATGTGCAGTGGGAACCAGCAGAAGCCTGCAAGGACATGCCAGGAGACAAAAACTGCTGCTCTATGTCCTTCCTAGCAGGATGCAGGTAAGGTGGTGTTTCATGCTCTGCAGATATGAGATGACAGAGTAGTCAGGATGAGACAGCCTGGTTATTCAACATTTAACTGGGTGCAACACAGTCTGACCTCAGGCTGAGTAGTAAGCCTTTCTTGTTTTAGGAAAAACAAATATAATTTTCGGTTAATGTTTCCAAAGGGGTGCCAAAGACTGCAATAAAGGAAAGAAAAAGGCATCTGAGTTAGGTTGGAGAAGTAACCACAACTTTAAAATGAGCATCTGGGCCACCTGCACAGGCTGCAGGTCTGCCTGCCTGACCTCAGGTGAGATCACCCCTTTTAACATTGTTGTGATTTTAGCCAAATCCAAAGACGAAACACAGCCGCAACTAGGAATTATGAGTGAAGAACTGTAGTTTGACATAAGACAGAGACTAATACACTGTATGCAGCTAACAGGAAAAGAAATCCATTTAATAAAACAAAAGGCTGACATTCTTTGTTGCATCAATCCTTTCAAAGCTGAAAACTCAGGATACTGCAACCACTTAGGCAAAATCCAACTATTAAAAGTGTTTTGACTGTTAAGAATGCCTGGGAATAGAGACACACAAGTTTGCTCAACTTGATCTTCACAAGAACTTGTCTGGGCATTTCTCTGGGTTTCCTGAAATACCAGAAACAATACAGTAATAACAAGTTTCCTTTGTCGGATGAAAAAGAAACCTGGACACACCCTTTATTCAAACAAGATATTTATTTCAATACATAATAAGGAGAGACTGGTGTGATGAATCCCCTCAAGTCATAATGACAGGTAGGAGGCATCCGAAGGCACTCTGTACCTTTAGTGGTGGGGTGTGGGGAGAAGAAAGCATTTTCAGTAAATTCTCTATTTCACATTAGTTACCAGCTGTAAAATATGCAAGAACAAGTCAACTGCACTAACTCTCCAAATTATTACCAGTCACTCAGCAGCTCTGACATCCACCCCAGAGGAACACATCAACCTCCTACTGATTGCAAGTGAATGAGGAAGTAAGTAGGCACTTATCTCTTCTTTCGGCTTTCTCTCCAGTCAAGACTGATGATCATCTCACAAAATTAAGGGAAAAAATACCAAGCCATTAGATGGGGAAGAGGTAGAAAAAAGCTAAAAAAAAAAAAGGGGTCAAAAGAGGTACAGAAATCTGATAGAAACATGAAAAGAAGCAGACTAAAAGCAGTGCCTGTTGAACTTTTAAAACATTTATGATCCACCTTCATAAGTAGTGCAAGTTTTGTTCTTGAGAACTACAGGGCTGACATGGTTAATCTTGTTTTCACATATCCCTTTAACTAATTAAAAAATCAGAAGCTCTACTTCAGAGCTCAGTATTTTTAATATGCTCAGATAATGCAATTAACTCAAGAAGAAAAGCATTTCGGTAAAAGCTGCACCTTGTCTGCACTGTGAGATTATGCTCATATTAATTTTCTGTGGGACAAAAAACACCATATTTTAATCCAGTCAAAAGCTGTGCCTTTGAAACAGAACATGATCATCTATTTATTTCTCCTAGAGACAACACATGCAAAGCTGTGCTAATATTTAAATGTTTGTCAGACAAAGGTGACTCAGTTTCACCAAAATGGGTGTTAGACTCCCTTTGCTGACTGATGATTAATATTTTCACAGCTATGTCTGGATACAGAGCTAACAGCTTGAAAGAAAAGGCTTGCTACAGGTTCCTTTCTCCAGTGAATACTAAAGGAAATAATTTTCAGAGTAATAACTCAGAGATACAGTGTTCAGACACTGTATGACTCCAATTTTAGAGCTTCATTAAGACTATTTAATTATCATCTTTTAATTGCAATATTGGAGAAATATAAATTCACTATCTGCATTCACAGGCCCATCAAAGCTGAGAAATACTAAAGGTGAGAAGAACTGTAGTGTCACATTTGTGTCTTAGTTGAGACTGAGAAAGGCTTCAGATCAGCATACACAACAACACTACATGCTTTTCTAGGAATGAATCATACTCTTCTATGTGTCTGCAGAATTCAAGGAATGTCCTGAACTTCTATAAAACTTGCATGTAAGTGTTCTAATCTGTAGTCACCAATTTGCAGAAGGATCATCAATGTTCCCACTAACATAAATCAATTAATCCCTTCATTTGTATTTAACAGATTCCCCGTACTGCATGGAACATAAATACCCTAAATACAAATTGAGTTACGCCTTGGTGTTTTGCAAGAATCCTGGCAGGTGGTTATAATGATGAATGAATCACAGTTCAATGTAAAGACTGGAAGAAATCTGAATGAAAAACAATACTTTTTCATCTGGAGTCTTCTTCACACTAATTTTATATTTGTACGCTAATATTTTCCCTCTGACCGATTTTCTAAGCTTCAGATATACTCCTCAACAGATGTTTGTACTCATACTGACATTCATGCTGTTGTCCTCTGTAGAGCTGAAAAATCAGCATGATATTTCCCTTTGGACCTTATTGTCTTGTTACTGCAAACCTCCTAAATAAAGAGCAAAGGCAGCTCAGACTAATTTGAAACATGAGCAGTATTCACACTGCTAGCTTTCATACTTTTCTTTTTAGGTTTTCCTTTTCAAACCCTGGTCAAATACAGAAAACACACAAAGATTAGTTTTTAATTGCTCAGATGTTTTCAGTGCTTGCAAAATATTTTCAACTCTCCATCATCCCATGGAAGAATTTCAATGGCTAAGGTCAGTATCTCCTTGGCCAGAGGGAAGATGTTAACCTGCCTGTAGACATTAATGAAGAGAGAAGGGTTGCAAAGAAGAGATCTGAGTTCAGAAACAGCTGTCTAAAAGGACACTTAACAGACTGAATGGGTGTAGCAGTACTTATTCACAGGGCTTCTTTCACTTGCATAAATGCATACTGAAACCCAAAGCTATAGCAAGACTGTTGAAAAAATTACTTAGAGAAGCTCTAATCTCATTTAAGAATTCACATGTGTTTTAAAACATAAGCAACATCAGGAATTTATGCCTATGGAACTATTTCCACATCCATTCTGCATGGATTTGCCTGAATGCAGAACAGACACTCAGTAGGTATGCTGGTGGGAAAGTCTACAGTGAACTTCAGGCCACAAAAACCATTACAGATGGTATGTTTGCCTAAACTATAAAACTGGTTTGATCAGATATGACCAAAATCTGCTAATTGTGCAGTTCACTACTGAGAATGCAAATTACAGTCCACATGCATCAGACATTACCAATCAGATCTGAAAATGGGTGTGGGAATACTTTAAAAAAATTAATTATGTGGACTTGATTGCATAATACACAGCTATTCTGTGCTTATAGGCTGAATAACTGCAGTATAAATGATGTGAAGATGCCTTTGGGGTGATCTGTAAGGGGCCAGAATTTCAATCAATATCCAAGCTTCATTTTTCACTTCAGAAACAACATATTGATTTCTCCTTGTTTCTGAGAAGATCCTTAGATTAGAAATGTCAAGACAGTATCAATAAAAATTATTCAAAGATATGTTAATGCAATAATAACCACCTATTTCTTACTTCAAAGTACAGACAGACTGCTTCAGGTGAACACAACTCATTACTTAGTTACGAAATGGATCACAAAACCATAGAATGATTTGTGTTGTAAAGGATTTTAAAGAGCATCTAAGTCCAACCCTCCCTGACATGGGCAGGGACCTTCCATTAGATTACATTGGTCAGGTCCCCATCCAGCCTGGCCTTGAATATTTCCAGGGATGGGGCATCCACAACTTCTCTGAGCGACCTGTTCCAGTGCCTCACCTCTCTCAGAGTGAAGAAAGAAATAAATAACATTAAAAAAATCCCAGCACACATGAACAGAGATGTTTCTTATGCCTCAAATCAAGCTCTCTGCAAGCTTAGATACCAGCATGTCACTGTCCACTCTTAGTGAAGGTTGTTTCAAAATGTAATACCTCCCCCAAGAGAATAATAATTACCTTTGCCTTCCTTTGTGAGCAAGCCTTTAATACCTCTCCTGATCTTCTCTTACAGGATGAGCGATAAGCCTATCATGCTGATAAATGAAAGGCAACCCTCCTTACTACTAAGATATCTTATGAGATCTCCTCTTTGGAGAACTACATACTTTTCTGAGCCAAGCAGACAGTGGTGGAAAACCTGCAGAGGCTCTGTGCAGCTCATATCTTCATCACATTTTTCCCTGGAATCCATTCCACTTGTTAAGTCCAGTACAGCACATTTAGCCTTAGCTGACTGAAGGGCTACACAGCCCACTCCCAGCAGGCAAAATTTTATGAACTGTCAATTCAGGAATTTATTCTTACATTGCAGAACTCCTTGCAGCTTTGAATTTAAATTGGACTTCTGAAAAAGGGCACATGACTTGAAAATCAGTTTGACTGTTCTAGAAAACGCAGATCAAAAGTTTCAGCGACAACTGCTTGGGAAAACCATTTTGAGGAAGGCCTCATGTTCTCCCTGGGGAGAATCCTGTTGCTGTTATGATTTTTTAAGTGCACAGCTATAGCAGATTATTTGCTTATCTTCCTGTGTAAATCTTTTACAAGAGCTCAGTCTGGCTATATGCATTTAATATCTGCAAGTATTAAAGCCCATACATTAGTAAGGTGGCTAACAGCTAGCAATAGTAAAGGTTGTCTCCTCTCTGAGCCACGGACTGCCTGGGAACAGAGACACACAAGATCACTGACTCCAGTTTCTCATCTTTGTCTCGTTTGTGAGGAAGCTCTTCCCCTACACAAAGAAGGGAACAGGGCTGATACAGATCTCCAGACTTGCTGTACCAAAGCTCTGATGGTCCAGCTCCGCAGCTCTGAAGACAGAGCCCGACCTGTGCCAGAGCACACGCCCTCGTGGTCCTGGCAGCCCCTCTGCAGCACAGCATGTCAGCACCCTGAGCCCTGGCAGAACTACACAAAGGGGCACAATGGCTTCCCACACACTTGAATGCAAAAAGTAGGAGGAGAGGACAAAAGCTGGTATTTCTCGTATTTTGCTAAGCTGCCTTTTACTCACACTTCTACCAGTTCATGCGTCGACCATGGCCTTGTCTCTTACATACCATGCAGTGTTGAAGAGCTCTGGATGGTAAGGTAGCTGGACTCGCATTTCTGTGATTCAATATCCAGGTCGCCAATTTTCAAGATCAGGCGTTTTCCTGGAGGCACTTGGATTTTCTTTTCACAAAGAGTGTAGTTTGGGTATGTCCCAGGATAGTTCTTGGATGCCAGCGTCCCACTGTCTTGATACATAACTGTGTGCCCACATCCATCCCCTGCAGTAGGAGAATAAAAAGGAAGAGAAACAGAATGTATTCCTCAATAAAAAACATGCAACAAATTACTGACTACATAACCGCTTTTCCCTTTTAAATAAGTATTTTACAATACTCCACCTCAGTTCTGCTGTTGCTGGAACATAGGTAACTGAAATAAACATAGTCATATTTGTCTTGTAAAGCAGTAGAAAGAAGGGTTGGAAACACTCATGAACTGGGGTGTATTTGACAGTAATGTACAGATAATGTCTCTCTGGCTTTCTGCTTTACAGTCAAACCCTCCTGAATCCCTGACGATGCAATTCCATATGTAAGAAGCAGGATCCTTCCTTAAATAATTTTTTCCCAGTTATCAGTCAGCATTTAATTTCCATAGCAATAGCCATCACAGAGGGGGTAACTGAGTCATACACAGAAGCACAGACATGATTTAACTGCACACTATCACAGACCCGACACATCTTCTTTTCCTGTTGTTTTTCTTGTGCTGCTTGCACAATACAAACAGCACCGGGGACAAGGTGAAGACACAAGAGGGACTTCCAAAGCGAGGTGTGCACTCTTAATGGTGAGTAGGCTACTTTGCAGCAGCATGCCCAGAAATGCACGTGCTGCTGCCTCCTTGCTCAAGGGGTGAGGGCAGGTGTCCTCAAAGTGTGTCTCCATGGCACTGTATAGGAGCCAGCTCGGCTTTGGAACCTTTCCTTGGTGGAGAGGCATCTGAGGAGCAGCTGCAGCAGATCAGAGGACAACAGGAAAAGGCGCATGGAAATACATGGGGGGATGTGTGGACTGACATGGAAAACAGGAAGCATCCACAGAGGGGGAAGGAAGCAGGTATCAGATAAGAGACCTTGACTACAAAAGGAAGCAATTTTTACTGAACTATTTAAAAGCATACTAGTAACTTACAGTTTGCATACTAAAGCTTAAGCCATTTTGTTCTGCTCAATCTTCCAAATAATGGAATCTTTTGTGACAGTGGACTAGTGTCATACATACATACATGTAACAGGCAGTCCTCAGTTTCAGGTCAGTTAGGGCATAGGCACTCTTTCCATAGGAGTCTTGCATACTGTTATCCTTTATCTCGGCAAAATGGAAGATAATCCAAGAAATTTGTTAACAAAATGAAGAATCCTGCAGAGCTGGGAAATCACAATGTTCACTTTAAGTACCCAAAACTTTCCTTTTGGGGACATTTTGGTTGAACTGTTTTGGTCCATGCCATTTTAATTACTATCTGAATTTCCTTCCAAAATCATTAGGAACAACAAACTTAAGGTTTGATAGGATTATTTAAAAATGAACAACTAGGAATGAAGTGTTGAAAAAGAAATGTGCCATACCAAGGGCTGGGGGGGAAAGTGGCATGCCGTGCTAAGATAAGCTCCAAGCTATCAAATTTTGGCTTGCTACTGTATAATTACACTGCCATTTCATCCAACTCACTCAACTGCTTTTTCACAAGCAACCACATTTATTTTGAATCTTTGGCATTACTTCTAGCTTTGTTGCCTGCTATTTATTTTTGTCATAGGTTCATGCCGGGAATAGAGGTGAATAGGAGATACAGATCCAAAATCATATCACCATAAAACATATTCAATATGGGTTTTTTTCAGATCTCCTTCTTCACATGCTTTGAAAAAAACATCTGTTGTTCAAGTTTAACCAAGCACTATTGATTTTAGGATGTTTAGGGAAATACTCAAGATGAAAGGCAAGTAGGCCTCACGAGCAAATCACCTTTTAATGGAAACTTTTGGCAACGGGAATGAAAATATAAAGAACATTATGGCAGATGAGCTGTCAACTTTCTGAACAGAGAGAGGGGTCCATAAAGGTCCAGGCAGTGTAAAACCAGATCACTTCCAGAAGGACACAGGACAACCTCAATGCCCATGTAGCCAACTGCTGTGCAGTAAAAAAAAGAACTGCCCATGGCCTTTAATTTAAACTGCATGTTTCTAACAGTGAGCATTTATTTTAGCTGGAATAAAGAAACTACAACATTGAGCTTGGTCTGCAACTTATCCTTATTAGGAAAGAAAAGGAAAAACAGAGGGAAAGTTACAGAACCACATGGGGATGAATTCCTTAAAATGGAAAGTCTAATGTTCACATAGATTTCATCTTACCGGGCTACGTTCTGGCCTGTGTCACCTTTGTACAATGCCAAGGATCTTTTGTGGTGCAAAATGCTGCTCAAAAAAACGGTAAAGACCTTGCTATCATGAGAAGACCCTGACAACTGTCCAGGTCACAGAGCCTTATATTTCTGCAGAAATTATACAGACAAAACTGTGCATGAGAGACCTCAGCTTGCCATCCTCCTCTGCTAAGGTTATACAAGGTCTTGTTCCCAGGGAAACTCCTTTTTTTTTTTTTTGGTTAAATATGTCTTTGAGCAAGAGCATTAACACTAGAACATCTTTTGAGCTAGGAAAGCATAAATGCTATTTTCTGACTTTTCACTGGTGGAGCATGGCCATCCAAACACTCCAGCTGAGGAGAGGTAGGCTCAGCATCAGCCTGCGCCTCAGTTCTGCCTGCCTGCCACAAAGCAAAAGGTAATGATAAAAGCTTGTTTGCCACAAGAAATGATGTCCAAAAAGTCAGACTGAGTCCTTGTAACTATTGTTTCTTACAGAGAAGGCTGGCTGCTGCTCTGAATTCTGAGTTTCTCAGCAAGATTAGGATTTTTCTTGGCTCCGGTACACTGAAATTTGCTGGAAAACACACCCTAAAGAAGGAGTCAGAAAGTATAGAGGGAAGGTAGAATAAAGCTCAGGATATGACAATACAAAGAGCAAATTAATGACTAAATGTTAGTAAAAAACTCACAAATATAACATCACTATATAGCTAGCGTTCAGGAACGGAGGCAAGTTGTAAGGAATTCAAAGCATTTTACATTTTCAAATGTAAAATGTGAACAATACTGCCATTAGTTTTGTTCTTAATATTTTCGACAGCAAATTTTGATTTTCAGTAGAGATGTGTTGGCCAAACTTCAAACACATTGAGTTGAAAAAAAAACCACAACTCCTCATTCTTATGAAAACTATGGTTTAAACACCTGGTGTCACACTCTGTTCTATAGGCACAGCTCTTCTGGATGGAAATATGTTTATTTAACCAGTCAGTTTGACACAGAATTTCTTGCTGACACTAAATTTTCACTTATCATTACTTCTGAGAACTGTTTTCCCTCACCCCATTTGGCAAGAAGCTGTCAGCCTTGCCTCAGACATCCAGGTTTCATCACTTCTCACTGGACAGGAGCAAAGCAACATATTTGAGCACATGGTACTCAACAACCAGGGAATCTAAACATACTTAGATTTAATAAAATCTCTCCTCAGCACCAGGAGTTACTGAAAACACATCAAACATGCTTTGTAGAACAAGTTCCCACGGCCATTTGAATCAAGACCAAGATCATGATTTCTGAATCGTGGGCGACCACCTGTTGGCCTACATGCAGGTTGTACCAAAGATCACACAGCACTGGAATGAAGGCTGTTTACCAGAGATAAAAATAATCTCCCACGGCAGGCGATGGAAACAACTCCCCAAGAAGAAAGAACCACAATTGGCACCTTCTGCCACAGCAGCAGGCACACCCCTCACACCTTGCCCTCTCTCACACGGTGCTATCCAAGAGCAGTGCATGTTTGTAAACCCAATCCTGGGCTTACCCCACCAGAAGACACCAGCACACGTGGAGAGGGCGAGAGGAGATACCAAGGGGCTGGCAGGCATTCCCACCCTCAGACACACATGCAACAGATCCATGTGGGACAAAGTGGAGAGGTATCTCCAAGCAGCTGTGTCTGGGCTGGGTCTGAGCATGGCTGCTGGCACACAGGTAGGAGGGCCCCCTCCAGGATCTAACCTGCCCAGGAAGGACAGAGGTGATGAAATCAATGCCACAAACAAGCTCTGGCCCCATCCTGTGAGCTGCCTGGGACACAGCCCCTGAGAGATATTGGGGCTTTAGCAAAATGGTGGTGGTGCTAGAAGCAGCACAGAAATCCCTGAAAATGATGCTGGTTCCTTCAGGTACCCTCCTGTCACCCAGAACCACTTGACCGGACTGACTCTCTCCTTCCATCCCGTCCTAAGCCCAGCACACAAGCTGAGCCATAGTGTCTCACTCCTCTGCTCCCTGGGCTTTTCACCCCTTGGATGCACACATGTGGGTGCGCACAGTGCCTTCATCCAACCACTCAGCACATTCCCTTCTGAGATAGGCAAAAGCTACAGTTTTTCAAATAAGTGCTATAAACAGTCTCCATGTGCTGCACCTTTCAGAAACATGTTGGTTCGGCCAACTACAAAACAGTTACAGAGTATGGTATCAAAGCATTTTCAAAAGCATTGCTACAATATCCTGGCAGCAAACAGCTGCCTTTTTCATCCTTCTGATTCACCCTCACGAAGCAATTCATAACAGCCTTGGACTCACTCCAGCGCTAAATACGTGTTATACCTAGGCGTGATCACGCACTCAGCCTGCAGCTCCCTGCCCTCCTCCATTCCATTGGACCAGCCCTCCGGGGCCCCAGCCTTTCCCACTCGGTCTCCCTGGTTACGGACTTCTGCTACCCTTGGCTGCCCACTCCTTCCACCAGGAAGCCCCCCAAAGCAACCTTATCTCCTTCCCTGCCTCCTCTCTCCCAGTTTGACATCCTTTTGAAGGCCACCTCCATGGTAGTTCTTGGGACAAAGGAAGCTCTTCCTACTCCACATGGAGGACAGGGAGCAGAGCTATTGGGGACTCATGGCCTTTCTTCCTTTCCATTCCTCCTTCCTTTGAAAGGGGAGAGCAGAAAACTGAATACCTAAATTCTGAATTCAGCCCAAAAAAAATCGGCATTTTATGAAGAGCCACTGCAGGAAATGGGCACAGCCAAAGTGAACAGAATACCACTGAGTCAAGGCTATGGCTCTGAGCACTCTGATGAGAAGCCCCACAAGGAGAAAAGTGATTTGTCTCATCTTCCACATTACTTTCACTGAAGCAATAACTTCAGCTTAGTAAAAGCTACAGTAATAACTGAGTCAAGGAGTTTTGCATCTGTGTTTGAAATAAGATATGCATAAGAACAGGTAAGTATCTAAAAAAGAAATCAACTCCTCCTAGTCAAACCTGTGCCCTCTCTGCTCATGTGGGACAGGAGAAAAGACAGAGAAAACTCAAGTTTTTCTTCCAGATGCCATCCAAATTCACTGATGTGGTCTGAAAATACTTCTGGTTTTCATACAGCTACACTAACCTTCACCATTAACAGAACCATGCATGCTGCAAACACAAATGGGCTCATGCCTTCACTCCTTTCTGAGGTGATGGAGTAAAATGTAGAGTTAAATGCTTCATCTCTAACCTCTCTGCTGCCAAACCCAGGTCAAGAGCATCAGCTCTTTATTGTGCCATTATAACAGCAGAGACACCTCCACAGAACCGGGACCTAAACCCATCAGTTCAACAGAGAATGGTGAGATGTCAGAGCTTTGTGCTTTCCCTGGCAGTGAGCTTAAACAAAGAGCAACACCACAGACCTGAGGCCTCACTGGGCAGGTGGGAACCCTCAGTCCTCCTCCGCAGCAGTGCTGGAGCCCAGAGCCACAGGCACCATGGGGAAGGAGGTGGGGGAGAGGGGATGACCACACATTTGGGTATTTCACAAGCCACTGGATTCAGAGCAGATGCCATTTACACCAGCCAAGCAACTGCCTGAGCCCTGCTTCAAAAGTATATAAATCCACAGCAGGATTTTTTCAGAAGTCCAGCCTTCCGTTCTTCACAATATTTTGTGGATACAGAAAAAAACTGTTTTCAAATAATGAAAGAAACCATTAAAAATTAAGACAAGTCTATAATCATCTGAAAAAAGCAGTAATTTTCACCTTCTGTGGCCTTTAAATTAATATTAGTATCTTTTTAAGGGAAGAAGTACCCCACTTCACAGTATGCCCTATTGCAAAAGGAAAAACAAATAGCACGTAAACATTTTCTTTGAGCTGCATTTTAATTTAACTCCATTAAGAAGTCAGGAAACATTTTATTCTCTGTGCTGCAGCAGTTCCTGAGGACACTTATTTTGCTGCCCAAGCTAACCAAGTGGTGGCTGGCAGGAGAGCCAAGAGCAGGAAGGGAAGGTAGAGCAGCAGAAGAAACAAAGGAACCCTGTGGAGTGCTGATTTTGTTGCCCAAATTATTTACTTACCAACTTCAAAGGGATGCAAAAGGAGAAGGAGGTCAAACAAACCACAGCATGTTTTCCCCTCCTCTTCACAGACATTATTTACTGTAATGTCCCTCTTAAAGTAGAAATGAGAAAGAAGCAAATGACCTCCAATTGGTTCCGCAGCAGTTCCATAAATCACGAATTCTCACCACGTGCCCAGCTGCAATCACCCCCGCAGCCATTCCCAAGCGGCTGGGAACTGGCTTTCCTCAGGGTGTCCCCTGCAGCTAGCCTCAGGAGATGCTCTGCCTCAAACACGTGAAAAGTTATTTTGGTAACTAGCTGGTAACTACTAACATCAAGTAGAGAAAAAAAACCCTGACAACCCTTCTGAATGTCTTATGTAGCAACATAGCTTACATCCATACCACCATTCTTCAAAATGAGAGCTTTTTAGCCATTGCAGCACAGCCATGTGAGAGTAGCCAGGGAAATCTTTCCAGCTCCATGGCAGTGACTTTGTAGGATTGCTACAACTGACCTGGGAAGCCTTTACTACCCCAGAAACCTCTCACCTTTGCAGAAGTTCACAAGGACAGAAACCTAGCAAGATCTGAGATTTTATTTATTTAGCTGCTAAAAGGCCAAAAGAAAGCAGAACTCTCCTTATAAGCAACTTCTACGAACAGGAAGCCAGGTCCACACTAAGGGAGAACTTTACGCTCAGCATGCAGGTTTGAAACCCGAACAAGTAGTAAAGTCTTACTTAAACTAACACAAATGTGAACCACGATCTGGTTCCACTGCAATCTGTGAAAAACAGACAGTACCAGAGTACATGTCAAAAATAAGTATGTTTTAGTCACTGCTTCCAGGACTTAGGCACTCTAACCAAATGTAGTCCGCCAGAGAAGCAAGCTTCAGTACAGGAATTTGCTTTTCAGCACTCTAAATACAGCAGTCTTGAGCTTGTGGGTGTGAGAAAACTTCTGTGCCTTTTTAACTGCTGGAACAAAAGAGACTTGTAATTTATTTATTTACTGCATAACTGCATTTAAATATTTTTCAATGCTTTCCTTTTATGAAGGTGGTATATTGCTGCAATTGACCACCTCAACATCTTATTGTTGTGTGGGTTTGGACAGATAAAAGAATGGAGCTACACGTGTATGGAAATTTCAGAGGAATCTTAAACATAGAGTCCCGTTTTTGCAAAAGGGAAACTGATTTTTTGTTTTCTAAATAAATAAATTATTACTATGAGATACGTGTCCATATTATGCGCCTCAAGTGCAGAGAAGGCACCGAGTCCATTGCCAAGCACTTCTTGTAACTGCATACACAGAAAGAACCATGAAGAAATATAAATAAATGGAAAGATGGTCACATTCCTCCATCAGCCACCCATGCAGACTAACTCAGGACCCTGGTGATGGTTCAGAGCTATGAGGAGCAAATATCCCACAGACAGCAGTTTCTTCCCTGCCCCTCTGCCTACAGCACCCCAGAAATGTGCCAACAACACAGGGCTGGAGCAGGAGATGGAGCTCCCTCCCACCCTGCCCTGGGCCATCCCTGGGTTGCGGGGACATTTCGCCATTAGGGCATCTCCTCCAGTTCTGCTGATTTGAGGCAAACACAAAGTTGGATTTTTATTAAGGGCTTTTTAGGCAAAGTAGGAAATGCTAATCTTAACTAAGAGTCATATCATATATATGCAAATTGTTTGCTCTACTTTCTCCATCTGTTTTCTTCCCAGGTTTTTCTCTTCGCTATGCTTTACTGGAGATTAACTTACAGTATATTGCACCAAATTTGGACTGTGTGGGAAACATATGCTGCAAGCTCAAGGCCAGACTCGAATATTGGGTTGCACAGGAATAGGCATATTCACAGCAGTGCTAAGGACTGACAAACCCACAGGGACAGGAAATTCAGAGACACCAGGGTAAGGAGAGGCTGAAGCAGAGCTGTTCCAGTTACAGTAGCAGGTGGAAAGGCAAGATTTCAAAACAGTTTTAATTTAGGCAAGAGGAAATGGCTGAACATGGTAGAATGAAACCACACACTCCCCTTACTTTAATATGCAATTACCTTGCTAGCGTGATCAAGTCAAGCAAGATAGCCAGTTATCAACGATGGAGGATGATCTCTTTTTCTAGAAATCAAACTTGTTCTGCCTTACTTAAAAAATCATGTATCGACCTTTTATGCCTATATGCCTAGGTGGAATATGTAATCTGTTAATAAGAAAGGACACGAGCAAGGATGCTACTTTTCTCAAAGTGCATTATACGAACATCCCATCATCCCCAAGGTGTAAATCAACAAATACCTCAAGAGAAAACTAACTGGTTTGTGATGGAAACAATAATTGTCATTTATCAGCACAATGAATTTTTTTATGTCTTTTGACTCAGTGAACCCAGTGTCTAAGAAACTATTTCCTCCATGATTACTGCAAACAAACAACAAATGGTTTCCTACAACTCCAGTAGAAATGGAAGCAAAATTGAACTGAACTAAGATGAAGAAACAATCAAAGAACTACTCTGACTTGACACACTGAAAGCAAGAAATGCCTTTTGCCAGTATTGTCACACAACCAGCTTGCTTGATACTCATCCTCAAAGTACTAAACAAAAAGGTACATGCAGAAGGTCCGTGAACTTTTGTGATCTTCCCAGTTCATTGTGGTTACATATAGTTGCTGTGAAAGATGTTTTAAATTAAAAAAA
>WEKY01011512.1:7958-32151 GCA_013390045.1 Picathartes gymnocephalus | reverse complement strand
AAAGAAAAAGGAAAGCAGCCACATCATTCCTTAAGTACTACAGTGTTGGTTGTGGCACTGCATGTGACCCACAGCATCATTTCTGGGTCTTCTGTGACACATTAATGAGACTGTATAAAAGGTATTTGCTAATGGACATGGAAAACAGCAGAGAAGAATACATTTTATGCCACCCTGTGTACACCACTTATACTGAAACTCCATAATTCCATTTTGACCAGATTTTTTTGATTAGCAGTAGTATTAAACAATCATATTATCAACTTTTGAAACAGGATACAGCAGAAAGACCTGAACAGTTTTTCATTCAACCCAAGAGTAAATCTTTCAGTGTAACTGCTCGGTTTATTTTGATAATTTTATTTTGCTTTCCACCTAAAAAACACAGCAACTAAGTTTCATCTAAAAAAAAAAAAAAAATAGTGGATTAATTTTCAAAACACAGGCATTAGCAAGGACCATGAGTTTAACCATGTCTCTTCTGTCTGTGCTAAAATACTACTAGATCAGTAAGTGCCGACTTCTTGGGTTTGAAAATGTTAACACTTACGACCACCCAAAAAGCCTTCAGTAGCTGAGAGGCATGAGAACTTCAATTCCCCTGTAGCATGCTGACACAAGAAGCATGGGAAAACACAAACCCCTGCCTTTGGGAGAAAGCTGAGACAACAGGGAAGGCAACAGCTCAAATGTGAGCCATGGAGCTCGCTGCTAAAGCATCCCAGCAGAGGGAGACCCACAGGATACCTGGATTTATTTTGCAAGTTAAAATATATTTTTGCATACCTGGAGGACAAAGTGTGGACTTTTTGTGTTGTTGTTTTTCATTTGAGTTCATTTTACAAGTGAGGCATTGCTGACTACTAAGTCAAAACAAGACACCAACACAGAACTGGTGTGGCACCAGAGCAAAATACAAGTAGTTTCAGGCAGAAGCCTCGTATCTCCCTTCTGCACAGTTAGTGCAGCTGCAACAACAAGGCTCAAGCATGTAACAAAGGCATTCTGTTTGGATGGGTGAAGAAATCCACCTATGTTTCCAGCTTTTTGAAGTCTCTGCTGCTACTCCATGAAGAAAAGTTTTGTTTGATTTCTGACAGGACACACACAGGCCTTTGTATAGCGTGAGGGATTACATCCAGAATTACCCATGTGTTTTTGTAATTTGAAATAAAACAAACAAACAAAATTTTTATTCAGTAGACACGAACATCTGGAAGATGACATCAACATGACTTCAACTTTAATGTCAAAGCATTAGACTGAAATCCAATATTGTTGAACAATTTATGGTGGAAATGCCAGAAACTTGAACATCATGGAATAAAACTGTGATGGATATGAGGTTTCTGCAGCAACTGAGGGAAGAAACAATGTTTTAGAGCTTAACTAAATGCCTGATGAACACTAATGTAGTTACAGATGCAGCTTGGGCCGAAATGTGTGATACTAAATATAGAAATGAACACCCTGGTCCTGTAGGACGCCTGGGTACTGGGTTTCTAGCCTTGCCCTGCTCTGCTTTCTGCATTTATTCTCCTGTCTCTTGTCATGGTGCTTGAAAACACCTTCACCAAAGCTCTTTGGAGATGGGCAAATACTGCACAGCATGGGTGCACTCATCCTTCTCTGTGCCTATGTGGGGGAGCAGACTGGAGCTGCCACCAGACAGCAATCCCATCCCATCAGGGAGAAAGAAATAATGAATATGGTTGCACTGGGACTGGAAACCTTTCTCAAAGAGGATGAGAAAGTACCACCACCACCACACTAAGCTTTCATGTCTTGGAAGGAAACTCCTGAGAGGCAAGTCCTGGCTCTCTCAAAAGAAGAGACAGGGAAAGAGGCAATGAAAGACCAAAATTCTTCCTCTCAAAACACTCAGCTCCCAGGCTTAATTATAAGGGCTCAACAATCCTAACCAAAACTACTGGCAGCCTCTCTCTATGTACAAGCATACAGCCAACCTCAAAAATGTGGCTTTAGCATTCACACAATTTTCACAGACAAAAACCAGTCTAATTAAATAGTTTGTAATTTCTTTTGAAAGTAAAAATGAAGGTATCTGTATACTCTTAAAACTAGTCAAACCACTATCCTTTTTTTATTTAAACATCACTATAAGCTTGTCCCAGTTTGAAGTTTACCACTCCCAGTTGTAACACTAATTAAACCTTTTGGGGAAGTTGTGTGCTCATTCTTATGCATTGCTATTAATATTTTTCATTGCAGTTAGTTGGGATACAACACCATTCCACTGAATCCAGTCAGAAGGATTTTATTTTGATTTTGTCTGGCTTGTTTTATTCTTAGCAGATGGTGCAAACCCATATGTTGATGAGTACATGCCACAGGAGAGCATCTGATCCGATACAGCCAGTCCCAGACTACAGTGATTTCTATGCTGAGGACTTCAGTGCCTGCCACCACACAGGACCACACTTCTGAGCATGGTGTGAGAGCTCAGATGGGCTTTCAAAACTATACTAGTCCTGGTACCTAACATACTTTTGAAAAGATACCTTGGGCATCTCTATACAGTAGCATGACCATCCTCCAAGTTGGTGTTTTGTCAAACTAATTTTTACTGTGCTACCCACATAACTCAGGAGGACTAATGGTGACACAGTCTTGATAAATATTAATATATTTTTGCATATGCAAATAATTTGCATGAAATATGATTCAACAGCCATGCAGGTAACAACTTTCCCAAAGCACCTTTTTCTGCCTGCACTGTCAGTGAGACTCGTGCTGGCCTCCCTGTCTTTGATTTTGTTTGAAATACATCCCCTGATAACCTAAAGAGAAGTACTTACGGAGAGCTTAGAGCTATTTATAGCAAAGTCTGTGTGACTGAAAACATTGCAGTTTTCTTGTGGTGGGTACGCGCATTGCTTATGAACTGCAACTGGAAAACTGCTGCCTCCCTCTTTAGCAATTCTAGTCAGCATTCCCAAGGCAAGAGAGAGGGAGTCAAGGAAGGAAACAGACATAAGGACAAAACGCAAACAAACTGAAGATTTACCAATCATTTATATTCAGAAACTGAAGCGGGGGGGCGGGGGGTTTGGATACAAGAAAGACTCATCTCAATCTGCATTTCAAACTGCTGGAAATGGGCATACAAAGTGGATTAACATGATCACGCCAGTATTCTTCAGCAAGGGTTTTGTGCAAGCCCCTGAGAACAGGCATAATCTCTCGTAATTACTGGATACACTGTTGTCACACCGAATAACAGCCTTTCCTCAAAACATGTAGAAGTCTACTCCCCATCGATTCTTCCAACTGGGCATTGAGTGCAACTGCCAACAGATCCAGGAACACAGCAAGCAAAGCTCACTCCTGGATGCTGATCTGCAAATCCCACATGAACTAGTTTCATAGCTGTGTTTTATTTGAGGTGAAAATAAATGAGGTACAGCAAGAGCAGTGGCTTAAATCTTGTACTTAATAGATTAAAATCCCCATTCCTCTTATGCCTTCCTACAAACAAACAACCTTTGGATCAGTTTTAAGTCTACCGGCCAGAAATACAACAGAAAATGACTCAAAACTGTGAAAGACCCTGATTCAACTCTGATTTCTGCTACCCACAATTGCACGGTTCAAGGTCTTGCTCAACAACACCAGAAGAAAAAACAGGGAACAGTGAAAAGCAAAGTTAATGTGTTCAGGTTTGCCTCCCTTCTGCCTTGCGTTCTAACCATTGGAGAAGATTTTTAGAAGAGATACCAGGATACAGGATGGCTCTATGAGGTTGGCAGACAGGGAACAAGGTGTATTTTGTTGTTGTCAGCAAAGAACTGGCAACTGAAACCCCAAGAGAAGATCAGTATACAGCAGAATAAAAAGAGGAAAAAACCATCTTTAATATATTATATATCCCAAAACAATATTTTACTCATGGACAGCCATAGACGTAGTATTTGTTCCCAGGTGAGACCTACTAAGCCTATAAAATCTTTTAATTAAAATAGTTTCCCTCAACGCTCAGCCTTTCTTATTATCATTTTATGGACAATAAAATTCCACGTTCATAGACTCCTCAGCCAACACACACATTTAATATAGTTTCAAGAATAGAAAGAGTGCTGACACCTGGATTCTACACAGTCACACTCAGATACAAGCCATTCTCTGAAATAACCGAGCCACAATGAAAAAAGGGTCTTCTCTTAACTTGAAACTGAAGCAAAAGAACAGAAGCTATAACAGCCGCTTCATCCTTGTTCTGTAGCATCCCTCGAGAAAAAGTTAAGAGGAAAGTAAAGGCTGTTGTGCAGTCAGCTCATGAGGAGTCAGAAAAATGTAATGCTTCATTTTTAAAAACTCATATTTTAAAATCAATATACTTAAACCAGTGCATCTTTCTTTCAACCAGCTGATGGGAAACACCAGTAGTGACGAGATAGAAAAATTACCTGAAGCTCGAGCCTGATTCACTCTGGCACTTCTCCTGCTCCATTACAACTTTTAAATCAAGTCAAGAAGCTTGTGTGACAGGAAGTTTGTATCCACTTATCCTTATCTCCTTTCTCCACTGGTGTGACTTCAGAACAATTAGCCCCTAATTTATAGGGTGCCAGTAATAAACAAACACAGAAGAACTTCCCCCGTGGAGAAATGAAGGGGAGGGGAAATATTTTCTGCTTTCTAGACACTGGAGTTTATCTTGTAAATCTGAATTTGGTCCAAAGAGAACCACGCAAAATATTATTTGTGCTTCCATTCTGTTGATTTGATAGTAGAAACATTTTTAACAAGAATAAAACAAAAGTGATTTTACTGGTTAATTTGGGAATATGGACAAGAAGGGACATTCATACCACTGCGTTACTGTATGCACCAAAACATACAGACTTACTATCACTCACTTGCTCCCCGGTGCCACTGAGTGAGGGACAAGCATTGGTGAAAGAGAAAACAAACAAAAAAACCCCTCAAAACACTGATGAAAAGAGGGGATTAAGGGAATGCTTTTTCTTTGCTACATATGTTTCCTGGAACATATCAAACTGGCATCCCAGCACATGGAAGACAGAATAGCAAAGCTACCATGAAGCTGGCAAGCGGCGACGGGACTCATACCAACTTCTCCTTTTTGTGGAGTTGCATATCAGAAATCTCACTTAATGGCAGGTTATGGGAAGAACAGGTATAAATCAGCCGAAATACTTTCTGCCAATGCCTGTATACAATGCTAATGCACAGCACTGGGCCCTGGAATTTGCAGCCAAGTTGGAACATTAATACAGGACTTGTAAGATATTTGAACGCATTGTCAAACTCATTATGATGCTTAGTTTCCAATAGTAGCTATTGTATCAGTAGCTGCCAGTGAAGTCTTCTAAGAGAGATGCATCAGGCCACGCAATGCTACAGCCAAGAGGCTGCAACTCCGCGGTCGGAGATGTCAGCTGTACTGGTAATTTACACAGGAAGCTTAAAAACACAGGGTAAAGAGAACAGTACCCGCACCCTATTTCCAACAAACTGCACTATCACAAAAAGGCTCTAACACCTAGCATCCTTGAGATTCCTACGAAACTTTGTATGGGCATTATGGGCATTTCACTTTCTCACCAAGGCAGTGGGAGAGCAGAGCTGCCTGTACGTAGTTGTGGGACACAGGCTGCCGGCCCCGGCCCCAGCAGACGCGGTGCTGCCGGTGACGGAGCGCCGCCCGCCACGGCCGGGGCTCCCGCGGGGCTGACGAGGGGTGGCCACAGCCGGACGGCCAGGTGGCCTCCCCCTGCCTCCTGCACTCAACTTGCCGGAGACTTTTTCGCCGCTTATAACTTACAAAAATAAAAAAAAAAAAAAAGAAAAAGAAAAAAAGGTCCTAATTAACAAAGATCAAGAAAGTCGTAGTATACACCTACCGTAAGGCTGGTTACCACTTTAATCTCGCAGCTACTCAGACACAGGGATAAACCCGGCGAGGATTAACCAGGTCAGCTATATACAGCCCTGAGAGCAGCTCAGGCTACGCTCCCGCGGAGCAGCGGGGCGAGGACGGCGGGGGCAGCCCGCAGCACCCCTCCGCTCGCCCCCAGCGCGGGGAGCCCCCGGGGCCGCGCCTGCTCACCCTCCCCGCCCGGCCCGGGACTCACCCAGCGTCTCCGCCCGCAGCCAGAGCGGGGCCGAGGCTCCGAGCAGCAGCGAGAGCAGCAGCGAGGGGGCGGCCCGCGCCCCCCCGGCGGGGCCCATGGCTCCGGCTCTCGGTGGGGCGGGCAAGCCACAACTTCCCCACTTCCCTCCTGCTCCTTTCTCTTTCTCTTCCTCTCCTCCTCCTCCTTCTTCTCCTTGGGGCGGCTCCGGAGCCAGCCCGCGCTCCCGCGGAGGGGGGCGGCCACCTCCCGGCATCCTTCCCCCCGCAGGTGTTTCTGCGGAGGCGGAGAAGGGGCCGTGCGGGGCTGCCTCTGGCCCCGCGCCCCGCCAGCCGCCGGGCTGCAGCGCTGCCGCCTCCCGCCTCCCCGGCCAGGGGCTGGGGGGTGGAGAGAGGAAACGGGAGAAGGGGAAGCGCCACTATTCCCATTGGGCTGCCGCTCGGGGTATCTCCTCCTCCTGCCGTGGACCGAGGGGCTGGCGCGGCCCCGCCGCCCCCTCCCCTCGCCGAGCGCTGCTTCTCCCACTCGCCGCTGGTCTGGGGTGCTGCGGCGGGCTCGCGGGGCTTCCCCAAACCCGTGCAGCCCCCAGCATCGCCTGCCGGCCCCCGAAGCTGGCGAGCTGTGTACGTGCCTACATATATACATATACACACACCCTCGTATATACGCGTGTGTTTTTGAGGAAACAGGATAATTTTGCTGTTTGCAGGCTAATTCCCAGGCGTCGCTCCCGCTGCCACGGCGGGAAGGGGCGCAGGTTCGCCTCAGGGTGTGTGCGCGGGGCCGGACACGAGTGGGGCCGGCGGGCAGCGCAGCCGGACGGGGCAAGAGGGAGCGTCCGGCCCCTTCAGCACAGCTCGGGTCGTGATCGGGCTGCTCGGTCCTGAGGAAGTATCTCCACGCAGGTTTGCTAACCGCATGGTTAACCTGTGCCAGCCTTGTTTGTTATAATTATGGGCTGAATTAAATTGGAGTTATCTAAAGTACACTGTGGGCATCTTTCTATCTGGGTGGGACCTTGACTGTCCGGCTCTGAAGAAACTTGTGGCACAGGGAGGGTCGCAGATGCACGGTAGGGAAACAGTGCCAGCAGCCGCAGGAGACCCGAATGTTAAGCAGGCTCCAGTGGTTTCCCTTTTAAAAGTACATTGGGGAATGGAAGGTGGGCTGTCTGACTCTGTACAGTCTTTTTGGGGATGGGTTGCTGTAAGGCAAGTGGATTCACACTGCTAGCAGGTCAGGAGCACTGTGCTGCTATGCTAAAATGAAGTACAGAATTAACTTGTATATCAGACAACGTTGCTAGATTTTATGTTAGAAAAAGTCGAGTTTGGTAAACCTTTATTCTAATTGAGCTCTTGTTTTGTAAGTGTTAATGTCTGTTTTTTAACTTTTCAGACACCATATGTGATCAGGCATATTTTTTGCCATGTACCCAGTACATTATATTCTTGGTATATGTATTTAACACACGTTGTTAGTATTTGAGACTTACCCTTCTTTTCAAAGGAGAGTTTGAAATCTAGACTAAAATGTTAGATACGGTATAAGGCAGAGAGAGTGTTTGTTAGTGCAGCAGTCTGGTGGTCAGACTAACCCTCACTGGATTTTGCCAGCAAATGCCAACATCCTTCTGGTTGAAGGAAGCTGGGATGGGTCACTCTCTTCAAGGCTCTGAAGGCTGAGAGTGTTTAAAGAGGAGTGTGTCTGTGTGAATAAAAGTGGCCTTGTCTCACAGATTGTCAGGAACAAATCCATACAAATGAGGATGATTATGGAGAGTGAGGGGGCAGAAAGTTAAACTCTGCAACAGCCTCAAGACCAGATTTAAAGATCCCACAGAACTGGTGAAAATGTTGTGGTCACAGAAAATAATTTTTCCAATACCAAATTCTGGTTCAAAACCTACAAATGAGACTCAACATAAATTGAAACATGAGGGAGAGAAATGAGTAAGACAATACATATATTGCAAAACATATATCATCTTTGAAAGAGTGGTAGTTGTTGAAAAGCAATATAACAACATATGAGTGTGCATTGTTTTTTATTAGTCTCAGCCGGCAATCAAAAACAGTCAGTCGCTGGTATTGGGAGTTATACGGATTTGTATTCTGTCAGCTGAGATCTGTAATATATTCTCTAGTAATAGTGCCAGGTTCTAGTTGCATTTGTTAATGGTTATCATAAATATTGACAGAACAGTCCTGCAGGTCAATCCCAACTAACCTTAGGGAAGCAGAGCTGTGATAAACTGGCCTTAGCGATCTTGGGCAATTTAATGTGCAAAACGCTTTGCCATGGAGCTTGCAGATAGTGTCACTAGTGCTGAGCTCTCCACAGAACGTGGATAGTAGGTAATTGGTAGAAGCAAGTTAGTAGCCTTGGAAGGCCAAAACAGTTTTTGCCTGTCATGCACCTCTAGGAGGTTCAGAACCTAGGTAGGTTGGTAGGTACCATGAAAGGAGGCTTTCTTCATCTCCTGGGCCCTGGAGGCTTGGCATTGCCCTCTGAGACAGAGAGATAATGATTCAATTCACAGTTATTTTTATTTCAATGATTTGTAATGAAATGATAAGTCATGCCCTTGAGACTGGGGCTGTAAAATGTCTGGGTGTGGTATTTGTTTTCCGTTCACGGCTGGTACAGGAGAGCACTGGTGGACGGAAAGCGTGCAGGCTGCTTTTTCAATCTTCTCACCAGCCTGGGCTCAGCCGGAGCTGGTTGCTTGTCAAAGGCCACGTGTTTCCTGTTGCAAACCTGTGGTGCTCAGGGGGAAGCCCTGCTCCCCTCCCAGGTGTTGAGAGCACAGCTCTCCTATTGACTTCAGCAGAATAATGATAATGCAATCAGTGAAGTAGCTTCTGTATTATTTGTTTTGCTATTAAATTCTCATTACTATGCCCTCTCTCTGTCAGTTTTCAATATGCTGTAGGCAACGAACTTACTGTCAGCTTCCAAGATTAAATAATCATTAAGATGAATGAAGTAGTTTATAGCTCTCAAAGTCACTATTCACAAGGAGGACTTGTGTACCCCTTGTCACATTGCTACACTGGTTCATGTGTACTTTTCCAAATTTCCCTTTGTAAGGAGAAAGAGTTAAAACCAGCTTTTAAATAAATACCGTTTTAAAGGCAAGTACTTTGAGTTAAGGCAATAGATTAGTTTAGAAAGAAGGCATATATTGAGCCCGAGTTTTCACACAGTGGGAGCTTCACGACAGGAAAACTCGCTGCCGAACTACTTTTGACAGCTTAATGCAACTGATTTGATCACTAACATTGACTTAATTTGGAAGAGACCTGATTCACCCAAACACATACCTACTTTTTAGCATGAGCATGTGCCTTTCCATTACAGGTAGCTTTCCAATGGTATGAGTTAGGAGTATTTTGTGTGTTTGTTGCAAATGGTATTAACCGAGTCACCTACAACTAGGTAATGTGTCTCATCAGTCATTGTAAGGATATCTTTACTGTGCAGCCACCTTCAAATGAGCAATTGAGTTTTTACTCCACTGACCTTTGGCCTCAGGATAAACAAGCTGTGAGAGAGGACTTCAGGACAAAATCAACTCAACACAATTTAGAAGGTGGATTATGAGTATGGGGACATACCCAGATTTCATTTGTAGGCTTGTACAGTCTCTAGCTTCATGGATATAATTTATTGACCTATACTTTTTATATACTACTGCATAATTGTATATAACATACAGAGAAGGAGTTGCTTCTAAGCAGACCTAAATCATCTGAGTTCTTGTGTGATGTTAAACTGGTAGTTTGTCTGGGGCAAGGGGCAGGGGAGGAAGGAAAAACACACCACAGAGTTCACCTAAGCTTAACTTGCAAGCTTGACACTGTATACATTCTTCCTTTCAAAAGCATCTTGCTCTGTACAGGTTCTAGGAAAAAAATAGAAACCAAAAAATTTATACAAAGAAGTTTAAGTTTCATCTTAATGGAGCAGACTTGCTTTTGTGCAGCTAACAGGAAAGTTCCTGTTCTTAGTAAGTGGAAAGCTTTTTCTTTGCATAGAAGAAGGGGGAGGAATTGAAAGCACAATGAGGTGGAGAGGACCCGAGGTTACAAATTACAAAACGCAAAGACAATTCTAGACATTGAGAGGTATGCTAATCTCTTCATTAGCAGAAGGATAGCTTGCAGATTGAGAGGCCTTTTAGCAGTCTTTATACATGGGCCAGGTTTTGCATTTTCACTGGGGCAAAAGCAAATAGTATGATGAATTTACAGGATAAAGCTGAGAACAAAATGCTGTGGTTGCTGATTTCTGTGTATTCAGGGACTATGTTCTGCCAGAAGTGTGTGTGGTGGTTATATAAAGAATTCAGAAAAGAAAACACATAAAGTAAAATCGTGGGATATGTCTAGATGCAACATTTTTATACACTATGTGAGGCGTCCTCCCTGTTAAAAATGATCAGGCTACAACAAAGTCAGTGCTGCAAGGCTGTGGCATGGCTTAGGAGGTTAGGCAAATTCCTTGAGATATACATGAATTACTTTGTTTATGTAGAGTTTTTTATGGACACAGTGCTCTCCGCTTTGTTTTTATCATTGGAATCTAAGGCCTTGCCCATGGAGCAGCACATTTCAGCCTGGGTTACACCACCCTCCACTAAGGTCTGCGTACCATTAAATCAGCAGGAGATGGACTGACCTCCAGGACTGCTCATGGATATTCACCTAACTACTGTTGCAAAAAAAATTGCAATTTATCCATTGCAATGAGAAAAAAAATCTACCCATTTGTAGTGGAGTGTGAGACTGTGCCGTCCTTCTCAGAGCCAGGCTGGGTTTTGGTGAAGTTCAGGTTAGCAGTTTCACTCCTTGCTTAATGTAAACATTCCTCTCCAGGTGTGAAAATACCCAGGAGGGAAGGAGTCAGTAAAATAACATTTCCACTTTTCAAGTAGTTCTGAGCAAGTAGCTAAGAGGATATCATGAACAAATACTTCCTTACTACTTTTAGGCAAACATGAGGCAAGAATCAGACAGAAAAGAAATCTTCTGATAGAAGAAACAATTTAACTTGCACTAGCATAGGTCACTGCCTGCACCCATATGGATGAGTTAGAACCATATAATGTCATTATGCTATTACACTGGTAGCAAAAATCCCCAGGGGGGAGAACATAAATAGTCTCAGACCTTAAGAACATGGAAGAAGAAATTGCAGGCAATAAATTCTGGGAAAGAAATCTAAACTGCAGCAGGCTTCAAGACTTTTGTCTTTTCAGCAGCTGAGAACTATAGGTCGTGTCTGGGCGGGGGTGATAGCAGGGCTCTTCCCAGCACTGGTAGGGAATGTCTGTGGGATAATTGGATGCTAAGAGATAGGCAGCCTCATTCACTTCAACAGCAGCGGTTGGGTGTAACTCTAATGAGAGTCATATAGGGGATGAATGTGCACTTTTCATCACTTTAATTGCTGTAACCTAGCCAATCATGTCACCTATTATGATGTAATTATGAGATCAAGTTGAAGACTAATCATTTGTCCCACTGCCATATTTTGCAGTTTCTCACAGCTGCTTGGTATTCTTAGGTCATAATTTTTCATACTTTCAAGGAAAAAGAAATAAAGTTGCTAATCATCTGGATTTTGAAGACAATCAACCAAACATGCTATGCTGCTGTCAAGAAATATGGGGCAGAATGTTCCTTTTCATTTAAGCATATTGTTTTAGGGTTGCCTTGAAAAATATGATCTAGAGATTCATGACACTGTCAAAACAGAGCCTACTATTTTATAACTTACTATTTGGCAGCATCCTTGATCATTGTCAGTGACAAAGCTCTCATTGTTTTTTATAGGTATTTTAAAGAGTTTTTTTGTTTCTGCAAGGTATTGGTCCTCATACTATTAAAAATGTCAAATTTTGCCCATTAATACGTAGGTAGCATGTAATTTTTAACACTAACATGTTTGGGATTTTCAGGAGGGAGTTCACAACTGAGTTCGCACAGTCTGCTTTTTTTTCCCATGGGAAACAAGTAGTCTTAATCATCTACTCATGTTTATGAGGTTGCATCCAAGTAGGAGCTAAGAAGTTACTTGTGCAAAATATGAAGCAATCCAGTGATCACTTCCAGGAATAACCAATTATGTTTGAATCACATGTCTTTTAAATACAATTAGCAATTTATTTAGTTATAATCTTTCCCAAAAGATGTGGAGTAATGGCAGATGAATGCAAGTAAGCAGGGCTTGATCATTTCTAATATAGAGAGTGTGGCACTTATGTACACTGGACAGGGCAGTTTATGTGCTGGTTTATTGATCATGATATCCCTGGCTGTATAACTAAGAGAGCTGAAAGCAAATAAAAATATGAGCTGAGTGACTGCTTGATTTAAAAGAAATCATCTGGTTTGCTCCAGATCTAGCTCATCTTCCTAATTTCAAATGTTCATACCAGGTTGCAGTTTTCTTGCAGGGTATGATATGAACTCAGGCTGAGAGTCTCAGGAGTTGAAAAGTAAGATCTTTCTCTTCAGTTCATTTGTTTCAAGAGAGAGGGATGGGAATCATGCTTATTAATTTAGCAATTATGATGTGTGGGACTGTGCTCCCTCCCCCCTCCCTGTGCTCTCTTCAGGCCCTGTGGAAGTCTGCATAGAAGTGAGCCAGTTATGCATAGTGGAAGCATAGCTCATAAATCTGCAATAATCATTATGTATGGAGAGAAAGCTTCTTGTGCAACTTCTCTACGTAGCATTGGGCCACTACACCAATGAATCACAAGGTCAAATTCTTGTAATTCATAACTATCACAGCTGTGGATCACAACCATATATATAGTTTAAGGAATTTAAACTGTGAATTGCTTTTGAAGCCAGGCTACTTATTAAATGTAAAAGCCTGATCAAATGTAATCTGTCTCTGTAAAAAATGTTTTGCTTTTTTGCAAATAATTAGAAAAATGCAACTTTGAGTGAATTTTTATCGTATTTTAATTAATTACATTAATTTTAATGTACTATTGTGTCTGTTTATGAAATACAAAAAATTAGAACCTGCTTTAGGTTCCTTGTCAACAATAACTGCACAACGGAAAGAAAATATAACATGTTGGTGAACACTCAAATCAGTTTTGAACCTTCCTTCTTCATAAGATAATAAAAGATCAATAATTGAAATTTGTTGCCACCTAAAGATAGGTTTGTGTAGATAGTATAATTTGTCAGATATTCCTTCTCAAAGAAAGAACTTTTAGATTTCTTCTGTCTTCTTCTTTTCATTAGAGATACTGTATTCTTAATTATGTCAGACATGCATACTGCTCTTGACCCCAGGCCCTAAATGGTCCTAAAGGCCTTTTTCAAAATTTGATATATGTAGGTGAGCCCAAGTTAGGTCTGCCTCCAAGACTTAAATTCAGTCTGTATTTTAATTTTTGCTCTATATCCAGTATGGCATTTGTCCACCAAAATCAGAAGTTCTTTGCTCTCCTTCCCTCGAGCGAGCATGATGGTAGTTTTGATGTGGGGTGATGGGGTTGGGCTGACTGTCTACGCAGATTCAGCACAGGCATTCACCTCCTGTGCGTTGCTCACCTGCACAGGTGAGAGATGTTAGGGCCAGGGCCAGGCATTCACCTGTGAGCAGCTCTGCTGCCTAACCTTAGTTTCTAGCTCCTGCTGCCTGGGCATGTTGAGTTCCCACACTAAACATTTTCTGTTGCATACACATTTATCCCCAATAGCTTAAAAAGTTTGAGTGAACCTTTCATGGCTTCATTCTCCAGTGGATGAACAGCACTGAGCATCTGGGAACAAGAAAACCTTCATCTGGCATGACTAGCTGTGACAGAGAACACCTGTTTGTGGCCAAAGTCCCTATAACAAACCCCACCCAGCCACAGTTCCTCATGTGCTCAGAGAAACTAGCAGCTTCACAGAGGAGATGCCTTGGGATGGTTGGGATTAGTCTGGCACAAAGGGGTGTATCATGCACGCCCAGAATGCCAAATGGTGAGCAAGGTGTTGGTGCACTCAGCCACAGCTAAGACTGTTACAGGCTGCTCCAACCAGGCCAAAACTAACCCTGGTAAGTATTACCTGCTCTAAGTCTGCAGTTACCTCTTCTCACAAGAGAAGACCTGAGTCCCTGCAGTTTCTGGCTTTCTCATGCAGCACTCTGCTTGCAAGGGATTTATGAGGACTCAGCGCCTCTTCAGGGGTTACCATAATCTTTTAGGCTCAGACTTCTGCTATCTACATTTGAATACTGTACCATCTAGGCATTTATTGAAACAGTAAGTCAAATACCTATAAAGATGAGCATGGTATATTAATCATTGGAATTCATATTAGCATGTGGAACTGTTTTCTAGCTGACTTTTTAGCTTTTACTTGGAAAAGAGAGCAATCAAATGGATTTTGATTCATTCTCATGGCATTATCTGATTCCTCTCCCACACTCCCACCAATATTCTCCTATTACTAGGGATCTAGAGAGGCAAATCCTGTCCTCTAAATGAGCAGGAGAAGGAAGTCTGGGTGGTCTTCAGCCTCCTCTCAGTTACAAACCACTCTGGAGCACATGTAGGTAATTTCACATTGGTTTCTGCTGATTGCAACCTGGATTTGGTGGACCAGGAACCTTCACTTACTTCCTTGCCTCTTATACCCAGTATTTTTTCATTATGTTCCTTGTTCTATGTTACTGTCCCAGAATTTTTCTTTTGTTGTTGTTGCTTTGATCTGTAGAATTATATTAATGCAATAAAATAGCAAACACAGAAGCAAAGGAAACAAAAACAATATGACAGAGATACTGCTATAAGAAAATAACGATAACATTTGAACATTTGCAGACAGCCATTCTACCAAGTGAAGGCTAACTTGTTGCTGCATAAAGGAAATACTTATAGCTGTTTTGTTTTACTAGTCTTATAAAAACACACAGACAATTTCTCATATGTATTATATTTATCTGAAAAACATATGTGAAATTGCAGTAAACTATTTTTACTGGCATACAGACATTGAAGTACATCTACCTCAGCACTCTGTGCACCTGGAAACTCCACTAAATGAAACATTACTGCTTAGTAGCCCTGCTTGGGCAGAGTAGCTTTCTTCAGAATAGTTCGTGGGCCTAATCTAAAGTACCTTGATGTTTCTGGGGGAACATGTGTTGACAGCAGTGCCAAGTGCTCCTTTGGGCCCATGCTTTCTAGATTCTGATGCTGTAATATTTCAAGATATTGCCATATCCATAGCTCTTCACTCTGCTCAACTTCGACAGCTTGCAGAGCAATGGAAGGAAGCGTGTCTGCACCTCAGCTGTTCAAACTTCACTTAAATTGCTGTTAGGATTGGTATCCGCCAGCAGACTGGGCTGAGAACACAAATGACTAGGGAGGTTGAAGGATATGGTCTTTACTTTATCTGTGGATTACTGCAAAAGGGCATATTAACCCTTTTTCAGAGAAGAGTCTTTCTCTGGTTTGTAATTTAGTAGAAATCCAAAACATGGCTGGAAAATAAATTAAAAAAAGAAACCCAAACAAAAAAACCCCCAACCAAGCCAGGAGAATCTTCTCAGAAATAATTGTTTTAGTTATTGTTTTAAAATAATTCATTCTCTTATATCCATTTTGATATAGAGATTGCCTCTTTTTGGTGCATCCCTTTCTTCTTTGAGCTCTACTGAGTCCTTTCACCCTTAGAAAAGGCATATGTGTGGTTGTGTTTGTGCATGTAAGTAATACTGGAAAAATCATGTACTTTTCATAAACCAATTTAATGTTGGGAGCATAAATGTATGAACGTGTATGACATCCCTTGTTTAATGTTTCTCCTGTCTTAGCCTGCTTTACAATGAGGTAGTGTTTGTCATTACAGCTTAAGCATGTCACTGTTCTGCAAATCTTTTAGGAGTCCAGATGCACTCACAATTAAAGGGCACTTCTTACTATTTGTGTTATCGTAATGCAGAGAGAGGTCACTGCTCTCTTGTGCAGGATCGCATTCAAACACATCATGAGCAGCAGACCCTGCTCCCCAGGCTTCCCTCTATTAAGGGACAATGATGTATCAGACCTAAATTTAGTTAACAATAGCAGCTGTTAGAGTGAAGGCTCAAACCAGGTGGGTCAAAGGATTCCTTTCTTTCCCTTACTTCCCCTATTCCTGGAGCTCACCTGATGTTGTGTTGAGCTAATTCAATTTGCTGAGGTAGCAGAACATTCTCTGGACAACAAGGTGAATGGTTTCCGCTGTGCTGGGGACCTGAATTAGCTCAGTGGAGGATCAAAACAGCACCAGAGCTGGTGCAAAGGGGAGGGACCACACTGCTAGGGCAGGGCAGGAAAACAGGTCTGGAACCATGACAGGGAATGTCAGGACTGATATCCTTCACAAGTGACAAATCCTTTTGGATTTGAGGGTGCATCGGGGTGCACCCTCACTGGCAGTGTGCAGACATAGCTCTCTGTGCTTATCCTCTCCTTGCTCTGGCATCTGCCTGACTTCTCAGTGAAGGAAACTTCCCTCGGTTGGAAGGAAATTTCCTCAGCAAAAAAATAGAAAGCTGGTTTAACACCCAAACCACCGTCTTGCTGTGAGTCTGATAACACATTTGTGCCACCTCGAGGGTCAGCACATATTGCTGTGGGCAGATGATACTTAGGCTGTTTAAAAGAATTGCAATTAATTTAAAATCAATACAGCTAAATTCAAGTGACTGCCGCTGCAGTTAACGGAGTTGGCAGACTCAATTCAGTGGCCTTTTGAGATGCTTGGATGTTCCCTCTGGCTCTCAGCTACTGGTCCAGAAGGTCAGGGGTGACACCTGCCAGCCAGGCCCTGAGGGCAAGCCTGGGATGGGCTGACTCTGCCCAGCTGCACTGGGCCCCCCCACTCCCACCCAGGGACCAGGGCTCCATGCCAGCCCCTGAAGCCATCAGCTCCTGCCCCAGTGGTGCAACATCAGGGCCACTCTCCAGCCCCAGGCACACATCCCAACCTCAGCATCTCTGTCCCCAGGAAGGTTGGGATGGGCACTGCCCTGGGGACCCCCTGCTATGGTGCCTAAACGCTGCTAGCCCCAGGTGAACATCTAGGGCACCCTGAAACAGGGAGGGTGTCACTAGGGACCTGTGTTTAGGGAATGGGACCAAGCCCCATGTTCCCCATAACAGGGGAGTGGGCACACAGTTGAGGAGCTCAGCAGGGGCTGGCCCTTATCAGGCTGATCTGTATTTGGGGGCTGTGGAACTGTGCTCAGGCCTTCCCCTGCACCCAGAAGGGCAGGGAACAGACTTGTCTTAAAACATGGCAGCTGCTGGTATTCCAGAGGGAATACCAAACCCTTGGAGGATAAAGCCTGAAGTTGACTGGTCTGCCTGTGGTGTTGGTGCATGTTAGTGAGTCGAGACAAAATGTTGTCTTGCTCACAGCATTTATGTTTTCGGCTATTATTGCAGGTGGAAATGATGTGCTGGATTACCATCCCCAGGATTTCTCCTGAAGGTAGATCCAGGCTAATTATTGTCTTCCCTGGGAATGTTTCCCTCTCCCTCAGAAAAGAAGGGATCAGATGTATCTCCAACTGTTTGCAACAAGCCTGTGTTTCAGAGAACATCCTTAATTATTTTTCCTCCTACTATGAGGAGATTTGCTCTTGTTTGTGTTGAGAAAGGGATCTCCTTGTTCCTGTGGACCAGTGTCAGTGCCTGTACCCAGGGGTACTGCTCAGTCAAGGAGAGGAAGATGGGAGTTTCTGGGGAGAGAAGGGCTGGGACTCTGGATACCTATCAAAAGGTTAGTGGGCAGTACATCGGAACAGCCATCCAGCAACACACTTTCTCAGGCTGGTGATTGAAATGGTCAAATCCAGTCCCTGTTAATTCTTGTCTCCATAGTGGGCACTGTTCCTTCTCAATCTGTAAGGAACTCAATGCAGATGGGCTCTCTCCTGGCTTGCTGGATAAGCAATTTCTTTTTATGGAACTACTGGGAGATGAAATGTTCAGGTATTTGGGAATGCCATGGAAACCAGGAAGTGTTAGAGGTAGAGATTTTATCGGAGATGTTTATGCGAACTGAACATCTGACTGTTCTGAAGATCTTTATGAGGATTGTGTAATCTGCACTACTGCTTCTGTACCTTTTGTATTTTTCTCCTAATCTTGATTTCATATCTTCTTACACACTGATCTACGTGCTCAGAGCGATAAGTCACTCCCTCTGTGGTATGCAATCTTCTCTCCTTCTGTTTCTCTCTAAAACGCTTTGCACATCATTTTCATGCAGTCCTCTTCAGACATCCTGCATCAGGCCATTTTACACTTACACTGTTGCACTGCCTGCTACTTTTGTGTGTTGAAATTTGGTGTTCTTCAAATTTCAGACAGCACAGTAGATTAGTAAAAATCAGGAGATATCTAATAGATAACACAGTTGAGCAAATCACTAAATAGCTTTGCAAAAATCTAGCCAACTTATCCTCTTTAAAGCAATATAAAAAAAGTTAAAACTTTTCCTACTTAACAGCAAGGTTTTTATTGTCACTTTGTGTTCGCTGTCTCTCCTAATGTTGTGTATGATAAACATAGTTTAATAAGCCCTAATATATTGTTTTTCTTTTAGATTTAAATTTTTTAGCAATATATTTATATACCCATGTTACCCTTTAACATTTCTTATATTTTCTATCCTGGCCTGGCTTTTACATCCCTGCCTGTTAATCTCCACAGCTCAAATTTGCCTTGTCTGAAATCCATCATTGTACGTCGTTTAATGAGACATTTCTCCAGTCATCATTACTGCAGATCAATAGAAGCAAATCCCTGTCTCCTGACTGGTTTAGCTAAGTATCTCACGCATGACTGTCTTTCCAATTTGATCCAGTTTAACAGTCTGTTTCTCCCCCCTCCCCAACCCCACTTCTCTAATCTGCAGAGATAGATATAAATCTTGAGCCAGACTCCAGGGGGTTTTTCTTGTATGGCCTTCCCTCTGTGCACAGCACTCCCTGACCGACTGGCTGCTATTGCCAGACAAACAGCTGTCTTAGCAGTTGCACTAACAAATAAAAGGGGAAGGAGGGAGGCCAGGGCAGTAGGAAGCTTTTTGCCCTTAGGGTCCTTGTTCACTGACTTTACTAAAAAATTCAAAATCTAATGGGGGCCCATTGCTGGAGGGAAAATGAGAATAATCTATGATCTTTGGAAAAGAGTGAAAATCCATCATCACTAGTGAGTGCTTCACATCAGCATATCTTTTCAAGATGACCTCCCCAAGACAAAGGAGGTAGAAACTGATAAGTAAAAGCTGAGATTTTCCTTTCCATTGCCCTGCCCTGTAGGCTGGCTGAGGGATTGACAGTCTCTCCTTTCTCACCTCTCCCAACTTTCCTTCCCATCAAGGTAGGACTCATGAAACTGGGGTCTATCTTCAAGGAATTTTTAGTGCTGTGTAACTGGGCACAAACAGCCCAGATTAGACACAAACATCTGTGGGCTTTGAGTGTTCCCCTGCCTGCCTCCTCAGCCATCCCGTGTTCAGTTTTTTTTGTCCTGCTGATTCCTGCTGTGTGCTGCCTTTTAGTGAAACTGTGCACAGATATGTTTAAGTGGCAGCACACAGAAAATTTTTTCATTTGATGAGATTTTATCTGCCTGACTTGAACGTAGGAGGAGATTAAAATTAGATTGCTCGAGTGGGTATTACATTGAGTTGCTTGGCCTACCTTTGCGATGGAGGGCAGGGGTGATGGCTTGGCTCCAGGTCTAGGTCAGCTGGGAGCGGCCCAGTTGAGAGCTTTTGTCCTGTACTATTAAGAGAAGATGAAGTTGCTATCAGTTTATGTTAATGTGTTGGGCTGTAACCTTTTGGCAGCCCAGAAGTTGTTTCCCAGCTGATCTTTCTGGCTGTATGTGCAACAGCCTGTGCGCTGGGGTGAATGGGTAGAGGAGGTTGCCAACCCACCTTGAGGCAATAATTTTAATCTTCTGCTGTAAGTGCAGCAAAGCACTAAATCTCTGTATCTTCGATCCTTAGTCTGCTTATATTGTACCATTCATGTATACATATGCAGAGTTGCGTGCACGTTCACGTACAGGAAAGGTTTGTCTTTATGGATCATGATAATCTCAGGTATAATGAAACTGTTAGTTACTTGCTTTACTGGCAGTAATAATGTACATGTTTCTTCTCAAGGTATGATAGACCTTATTCACTGCTATCAGGGCTGATCATTTGTCTGTATATAGTTCTATTTATCTTAAAGGAGACTCAAAAGAAACTTGAAAGATGAACTCATAATTTGTAAAGAGCTCTGATACATGCTGCTGTCCAGGTAGAGAACTGTGATTAAGTTTTCTCTATTTTTCTCTTCATTCTCTGTCTTCTCCCTTGCAGATGTTCTGGTCTGCAAGCACATCTTCCTTGTGCTAGTCGTTGGGATAAAGGAAATTATATTCTGTAAGGAGATCTGTAATATAAAGGACAAGGTTTATTAATGATATCTCACAAAATTCAGATACCTAGTTCCATGTCAGGGTGCAGTGTTATGGAAGGGATGTGCTTAAAAATTACACTTAATGATTTGTCATTTACAGATATGGTAAACAGTCCTTTTAAAGTTCAGCTTCTAAAGGCCATAAGTACTCTCTTCTTGTAGAATTCCTGAAATTCAAGTTAAAAATCCAAAGACTCAAGTGACTGTTAGTATTTGTTCTCCCAATGTATTCAAAGGAAGGTAAAGAAGAAAGGACGTTTCAGTGCTTTTTTTCCTTTAAAAATCGTGGTTTGTGGGATGTTACAGTGACACCTGGTGGAAAACACTGTTAGACATTTCAGAAAAATTTCTGGACCGTTTGAGTAGTTCGTTTGAATAGTGTCTTTAATGTTACTATTTTATTAACTAGCTGTAATGGTTAGAGGCCATTTGTGCGAGGCACCTGTGCACTACCCCTATATGATTGTGCAAATGCTCACTGACAAGAATTATCCTCATCAGTAAAAGCCAAGCTTTCCAGTTACAAGGGGTTCATTATGTGTATCTCATAGTAACCAAATTTCCTTGTCTCAAAAGCCAAATACTCTTATGTTATTGTTATTTTTATGATAATATGGACTTTTTCTTCAGGCCTTAAGATGCACCTTTATTACATTCCTCACCAGGTTCTTAACCTGGTGGAGTCACTGTCCCTGGAAGCATTCGAGAAGCCCCTGGATATGGCATTTAGTGCTATGGTTTAGTTGGCATGGTGGTGTGCAGTCAAAGGTTGGACTCGATGATCTTGGAAGTCTTTTCCAACTATAATGATTCTATGATTCTGTGTTTCTCATCTCCCAGTGCTTCTCCATATACATCCTCAAAAAACACCCTAGACATCCTAACAAACAAACAGTTCCTAAAAAAATTCCCCTCCCCACCCCCCCAAAAAAAGTTGACTATTTAAATGCCATTAAAAGATTTTTTTTTTTTTAAGTTTGAACTTAGGCATATCTTTTTACCTGCACTACATCTAAGTTAGTAATTTAAATCCATGCCAGCCAGCATTTTTAATCCTTAGTGAGCACATAGATCAATTGTTGGACTCTCTCTGATTTTGATCCACATCAGCACTAGCCCAAATAATATCCAGGAACAGTTTGGGATACAGTAAATCTAAGAGCCGTTGCTCATAGGTATTTCAGCTGTGCCTATCCTCCCTTGGATTATGAGAGATTTTTATAGTGTGAATGTGGGTTATCCCATGCCACCTGCTAAAGTATGAATGTGGGTACATTGAATTTACTAGTATAGACCTAATAGTCCTAGAGACCAAATCCCAAAGGTCCTAAATGTCCTAACTATCCAAAGCCAAAGTCCTTTGCCTCAGGAAGAAATTGCAGCCTCCATCTGCCTGTCACCAGCTTCCTCTTCAGTGTTGCTGGTCATGTGAGCTCTGACGAAATTTCTTCAGCCAAGATGAGCTGGATTAGCAGAGACCTACTATTTAAGCAGTCAGACTAAACTGGCTTATTTTGGCTGGATCTAAGGAGCTTCCTCTTGAGCACCTTTGCTCATGGACTGGAGTGGGGGCAGTATCCTTCTGGAGTGAAGTGACAAGGATATTGGGCAGGAATTTCCCCACACCTGTGTGGCTGAAAGCTCTTAGCTGAAAGCAAATCTCACCCTAGATGAGCCTTACTCTCATCTGGGTGTTCCCTTGAGTAGTGGTGAGGAGACTGAGATGATGCACAAGGAAACCCCCAAATGCTTCCCAGGGAAACTGGAAGAAAAGGAAGGAACCTGGTCCTAAAAGCCTTTCCTTCCTTGGACCACGTTTGAGCCATGTGCTTTCCAATATTCATTGTCTAACTTCAGCCTGGCTTTCCCTTTCTTCTTGCCTTAGTGCATTTACTCCTTCCACTGCATGGACAGAACAGCACAGGGGATTGTACTAGAGCCTGAGCCAGAAAAATACAGCATCAGGTTAATGCCAACCAATTCTGCTGTTGCTGGTTAGTGTTAACTGAGTTCTCAGCCTGTTTTATTCCATGACTGCAGGAATGTTTCCTTGGCAAGTGAATGGGACTTGGAAAGGTGTGGTGGAAAAGCAGGTACCCTTTCTAGGCAACAATAATAGGATGTGTCAGCCTCAACTGATCATCAAAATGCTATATTATTTACAAAGTAGAACATTTGCTGTATAATGAGTTATACACATGTACAGAATGACGTAGCATTTATTTATATATACATATACATATATAATGTGTATGTGTGTGTGTAAGCTGGATCGATTTTCTACTGCAGTATTACTCTGTGGATAGCTCTGCTGGTACAGCACACATTTGCCACAAACCAGGACCTGGATGTGTCTTAAGCTTGATTTTCCATAGACCTCTTTAATGTCTTCAACTCTATGTAGGACTCGTCACCACTCTTTAAGTCAGACAACATGATTTATCTATCAGCTTCATTTTTCTTCTATGATATGGATGCAAAATTACTAGTACAATTGTGCCTCCTCATCTAGACAGCCCCTAGCAAATTGGCTCTGGTAAGTTTGTGCCCAGATTGCATCTGAAGGCACACACAGGTCTATTCTGAGTGGTATTTTGTTGTGGAAAGAGACCATTCGGAAGCAGTCATTCAAATAAAGATTAATTAAAATTTTTGCCAGATCTGATATGACCAATGTTGTTCTAACAATGGTATTCATCATCACCAACAAATTTTCTTAGTTGTGTCCTCGTACAAATATTTAGAAATAGCTTAATCTAGCCAAAATTAGCTTTAGACCATTTTTTTCCCACCGCTTCCTTGTTTCCATGTGGCTTGGAGCACCTGATTGAAAGCATTGCACTTAGTTTCCTTTTTACGTTAATGATATTTGTGTAAGTAGATACACTGACTTTCATTGGTCAACTCTTTTGTTTCAGTGGCTTAATAAGAAACTATGAAATAGAGGTTGCATAAGTTCAAGACAGGTGCTCCAGGAAGCCGAGAAGTTGTTGAAGGAGAGGACTGTAAACAAGGATTCAAAAAGTATTTGAATGATCTGACATGCAGATATTTCACAGTTGCATCTCCTTCACATAGACTGAAAGGAGTTTGCATGGCCAAGTCAAGAGAAGAGTCAGATTAACAGATGAAATAATTTAAATTATGAAGAACACTTGCCTGTTGGTTTTCCTGCTAAAAAGGCTGGTTGCTTTTTCCTGTCTATGGATTTCTGCAGTGTACTGTGCTATCTCAAGCAATTGTCAAAACTTGTGTACAAGTAACCTGGTAAGTTTTCAAAACCTGTACCTAATCTTATGAAATACAGATTGTTGTTAGCATTCTAAGAACTTCATATTACATATCAGTGTTTTCAAAATTATTCTAAAGAATGTATTTTACTAAAAGCAGAGTTTGAGAACGAATGTTTAACATTCGAATTTGTGGAATCTAGTAAGGAACAAATCCCACTACTCTGACTGCATGCAATTACCATAAATGCTAAAGACCCTGGAGAGTGGGGAAGATGAAACTTTTATTCTTTCAGTTTATTCACTTTACTTATTCATTTCAGTCTAGTCCAGGACTTTTCATATATA
>WEKY01011510.1:0-67276 GCA_013390045.1 Picathartes gymnocephalus | reverse complement strand
AATAATAATGAAAAGGGAGATAAAAATACAGAGTGGAATAAAACCCAAGAAAGGAAAGTGGTGCACAAAACAATTGCTCACCACCCACTGACTAACGTGCAGCCTGTCCCTGAGCAGCAGCTGGCTCCTCACAGCGTGTAGACTCCCCCAGTTTATATACTGGGCATGGTGTTCTATGGTATGTAATTTCCCCAGGGTGTGCTGTGTAGGGCAGGGCAGTTCCTGACTTTTAGATGTGCTGACATCGATTGGGATGCTTTCTCTTCATCACATGGGGTGCCTGGGCACCCTGCCATAATGCATGATAAAGCAAGGTACCTGAAAACAGTGAGCATGATGAGTTGAGAGACTCCTTGGTTAGTCAACAAAAAGCTCTGGGTGCAGTGGTTAGGAAATATTTGCATCTCATTGTGTTTTAAAACCTGAAACTCCTGCCAGAGTGGGTCACCTAAATGAGAGCTTTCTGAAAATTGGTGGTCCTTTCTCCAATTTCCTTTCATGAGAATCTTTAGGTGTCTGCCCTGAAAGCCAGGCTTAGAACCTTCTAGATGACACCGGTAGCCACCAGACTAGTAAGTATTTTTGGACTGCTGTTCTCCATCTTGCCAGGATATGACATTTCATTTTCCATTCAATTTGCAGTGGGCTAAAGAGATTCCCAGCATAGTTGGAGTGAAGATATCAGCTCACTTGGAAGAGAATGGTTGCTTTCATGTGGTACAACAGACATACAGGGTGAAAGTGTTAGGAGTCAATGCAGGATAAAGCTGACCACCAGGAGATGCCTACTGGTCTCTGTCCTTAATGGCACCAGTAGTTGTTTGAATGGATTAGAACAATAACCTAAAGGAAAAAAAAATTAAACCCCAGTTGAAATTTACATATTTTTTGTTTTTCATATCTGATATTTGAAGGTTGGTGTTAAGTCCATGGATACCCTCTCTGAAGGACATCCTCAGGGTACCTGGGTATCCTCAGGTACTAAAATCCTGTAGAGATCAAATCTCTCCTGCTGGCACCACAGTGGCTGCTTTCCCCTCTTGCTGTGTTTTGCGAATTAAATCCCCAGGAGAAAATTTCAGAGGCAGAGAAGGGCAGTTTGCAGCTGACAGAGAGGACATCTGAAGGCATAAGGTGAGTTCCACCGAGGGCAGCCCTGAGAGACAAAAGTTGTCTCTGAAAACAGAAGAGATATGAAATGTGGAAAGAAGAGTAATTATGCAGCTTAGAAAGAAGATATTGAACATTTTAGTCATTATCTCCTAGAGGAGGTACTGGAGTTTGAAGGGAAATTGAACTCCCTTTCCAGCAATATAAATTGGTATAGGTATAATCAACTTCATTAGGGACACCAAAAGAGGTTAACTGATGGCTGACTTTCAGACAAGGATCACAGACAAACTTTCTTTATACAATATTGAGGTTAATCTGACGAAAGACAGCTTTTCTCATGTGACTACAGGAAGGGCAGTTAGTAGCTCCCTCAGTGTAACTCACCTGGAAATAGCAAGAAGATCATGCTGACTGAATCTCCAGCTGAGCTAAGTAGCACAAATGAATTTTACCTGTGTTTCTCAATAGGTTTGCGAGAAATCTGCAAAACTGAGAATTTACATCCCATGTCTGTTAACAGATGTGGTGGCCACAGGGTTTGGGCTAGCCTTGTTGGCACCCCAGCTTGGGCTTGATGGCCTTGTGGAGGTTCTGGGGTTGGGCCTTGCCAGTGAAACCCTGCTGGTCCCACTGTCACTACTGTTCCTTGTCAGGCAGCTGACCTGCACTGACTCTCCGTGGTAGATAATGGGGTCTGATGGCAGTGAAAGAACTCTCAAGGGACATCATAGTGACTATGGTGAGGTCTCTGGAACTAGTGGGAAATTTAGTTAATGTGTATGAAACAGCCACCAGCCATTCCAAGGTCGGAATTGTTAGGGAGAGCTGATGACTAATGCAATTTGGTTCTGTTTTCTGTTTGCTAATTATCTGATTCCTTTTAATTTATTCCTTATGCACTGAATAATTTCTACAAGTTCTTAGTCTGTAGCTTGCACAAGAATTTGCTGTTTCAGCAAATGCCCCTCCATAAACCTGCAGGCTAAACAGATGTAGAAAATGATGGTTAAATGAGAATGAAAATACCAGAAGAGGATAAAAACTATTTTTCTGATGGTATTTGTATTTATTTCACCCTCCCAGGCCAATCTGTGAAGAAGCAACACAGGATCCTGACTGGTGGGAGAGCAGCAGTGATCTCCTGGAACAACATAAAAGCTGCCTTGTGCATGAACGTGGTCAACAGACTGCTGAAAATTATGAAAAAAATGGCCCTCAATTTCTTCTGGTCTTTACTGTGTGGTTGCTGTGGATTCATCTTTGATGTGGTCACGTTTGAGTGATCTGGTGGTTCTGTTCACAGGTAGCACCTGAAATTCCTCACTTGAGTTCAGTGTCATGACTGTTTCTCATTTTGAGCAGCTCATGCTGGGCATGCCCACGTGCCCCTCCTCTGCTGGACTCAGCATGAGGCTGCACAAATTTGGCAATATTGCCAGATGCTTTTTTCCTTCCTCTATTTGCATTTGCTCACTCTGTTATTGAGCTTCACTGCCCAGGCACTACACAAACACTAAGTATTCAGCGCGAGGCCTTGGTTTCTGCACTTCCAGCACATAACTGCCTGTGGGATGAAGCCCTAATTGAAAGTGTGTTTAGGCATGGCTTCTTGGTGGTTGCTTTTAAGGACCTTATCCTAAGCCCCTTCAGAAGACAAAGGCAGCTGAGGGCATTAAGGCTCAAGGATGGTGCTTGATGTCTCACAAATTTGGATCTTACAGTGACTAAGCTTTCTAAGAGTTATGTGTAAATCAAGTGACAAAACCAGCTTGGAAGTTAAACAGTGATTAAGTCTCTGCTCCTGTATCGGAGGAGGCTAAAAAACTCAGCCAATAAGTATTTTAAAATGAATGTAACTAGTTTCTGCATAGAGTAGGAGATGAGAAACAAGGAATGCATTTTGGAGAGGATGTTTACCATATTTTCACACTTACGGCTAGCAGGATAGCTGGAAGGAAAAATACTCACTCGTTCATCCATTCAAGTTATAAATGACTGTGGGTTATACAAAGGGAATCGACTGAAGCATCATCTCTTCTCCCTTTGCTCCCCAGGGCTTCTCTATATCATATTGTCTGTCTTCCTTCTCATTTGCCTCTGCTTCTTATTCTAATCTTCATTATTCCTTACCTTATTACCCTCTAACCCTGATTTTGTGTGCATATGCAGGCTGTGAGTTCCGTGTATAAATACCAATTTACAGAACTCGGATGACGTAAATTGTGTGCAAGGCAAAATGGTAGAGAACGTGAACAGTGCTAGGTGCTTAATGTACAGGAGCAGACTGGTGTATGCAGATTGGAGGTTAATATTGCTTCTCACAGCTGACTATAAACCACTGGTATTTACTGCGGCTACAGGGTTTTAAAAACATAATTAAAGATTAATGAACCTTAACAAGATCTCTGCCTGGCAAAGGAATGTTAATAGAGATGCAAAATCCTGCATAGTGGTGTAGCTTAGGCAACCCTACTGCAGTTAACAAAGCTGAAATGTTGGAAGTACTGAGGATGGTGGCACATTTACTTAAATGGCAGAAGTCAGTCAGCTCTGTCCCTTCTGTTTGTGCTTCTCAGACCATTTAGGTATAGATAGTTTTGGACAGAACAGAATGGTGTTATTTATTGTGTCACATCTACTTGTTTCTAAGAACAATTTGGCTGTACACATGAGAGGGTATATGCACACTCCAAAACCAAAATAATATTAGCTGGTATTCTGCCCAGTCTCTCTTTGTTCTCTGATAATGAATCTCTTAAAGTTACTTTTCACCCAGTTCCTGACTATTCTACAGCAAGGAGAATGGCCTTCCCAGAAATGTATCCATATGAATCGTAGCTAAGATGGAAAGAGATTTCTGTTACAGACACAGAAAAATATTTTAAAAGCAAAATTCTGTTATAGGCCCATGATAACATTCTTTTTCCCATAAGAACCCATAATTCGTTTTCTGCTTCACTTAATGCATGTAATAAAACACAGCTTTATGAGCTAACTTTAAAAACCAACAAAAATCTGTGACTGTATTTTAAGCCAGGCTTTGAGTTTTCCTGAGTGTTGCAGATACCTCTGCCTCCAACAGCATACCTTTTCCACAATGTCTGGTGGTGAAAGGAGGAGTGGGAGGAGTATGAGGAATGGGAGCCAGAGCTCCTTTAGCCATTTTTGACCATTTTCCATATCTTCTGTGGGATCAAATTTTTTGAAGAGCATCTTGACTTTTTCACTCCCAAATTGACAGCTGTGTAAAGAAGGAAAAAGGAGAGAGCAGAATGAGATAAGCAAAAGAAAGGTATAAAGGAGACCTGCATTATCCTGAAGAATATGAATTAAATGGGCTTTCTGCTTTCTGTATTTTTCCTGACCAGTGAAAATTCTTATCGGTTCTACATATTATCCCCTTCTCCCTGCTATCTGGAGAAGCAAGTGGTTCTTGATTGTCAATTCTTTTCCCATGATTTGCCAGGGGATAAATCTGACAGTTTTTATGCAATCAGAATATACCTGGATTTCTTTTCACTGTAGTTGTCTTATCATCTTATGACTCTTCAGATTTTTCTATCCCATTTTTTTTCTATAGTGGTGAAGTATATGGAAAAATCATATTTATTGCTCATTAATTGGAATTCCCTGTTTCTGTTAGCCAATTAGTGTGGCAAGTGCTGGTGAAACAGATTTGGGGAGCCTACTGGACTATTTGCAACTCTGGACATAATTATCTGCTGTGTAACTGACCTATATAATCAGAATTAGTGGCCAGTGCTGAGTGGGAAGGTAAATTCCCCAGAAGCATTATTTTATAGAGACTTTCAAAGTCTTCTACTTTAAGCACCAATGAGTTTGACTGGTACTTGTCCCTCTTAATAAATACAGTATCCAGAGGGTGACATTTGTGGCAATCCCAGAAACACCTACAGTTGGGCAGAGAGGTGACTGAGAACAATCCTGTGGAGGACTTGGGAGTGATGGTTGATGAAAATCTCAACACAAGCCAGCCTGCAGCCCAAAAAGCCAGCAAAATCGTGGGCTGCATCCAAAGGAGAGTGGAGGAGGTGATTCTGCCCCTCTGCTCTTGCGAGACCCCGCCAACTGTACTGTTTCCATTTCTGGTGCCTCCAACATAAAAAGGACATGGGACTGTTGGAGCCAGTCCAGAGGGGTGCCGTGAAGCTGATGAGTGGAGCACCTCCCCTGTGGAGACAGGCTGGGAAAGTTGGGACTGTTCACCTGGAGAAGAGAAGGTTGTGTGGAGATCTCATAGCAAAATTCCAGTATCTGAAGGAGGCCTACAGGGAAGCCAGAGAGGGAGCCTTTGACAGGAACTGCAGTGATAGGACAAGGAGTAATGTGTGCAGAGTGAAAGAGGGGAAATTTAGGTTAGATATTATGAAGAAATTTTTCACTCTTAGGGTGGTGAGACACTGGAACAGGTTGCCCGGAGAAGAGGTGGGTGTCCCAACCCTCGCAGAGTTCAAGGCCAGGCTGACTACGGCCTTGAAAAACCTGGTCAAGTGGGAGGTATCCCCATCCAGGGCCTGGGAAGTTGGGACTAGATGATCTTTAAGGTCCCTTCCAACCCCTTAGCATTCTATGATTCTATGATTCTATGATTCTATGGTTGTTTCTCCAAGAGAGAGAGAAGGGTTGCCCTATACAGTTGATCTGAAATGCTCAAGTTAAGGTAGATACTGGAGAAGAGCTGTGGACCTGTGGCTGATATACTTTATTTACTGACTGATAATATATAAGGTATTACTTCTATTACCACCACAGCTGGGAGATCCAATCCAGCATCCCTAACTCAGAGCATGTACAGAGTCTGAAGTGCAGGACAAATAAAAGTAGTGTGAGTGCTCACCATGAGTGGTTGCTGATGACCTTGCTGTCAGGAAGGCAAGCTTTGCTCTCTTATGGCAGCAGCATAAATGTTGTTCAGGATCCCTGTGGTGTTGTGGCAGAGGATGGGGTCTGTGCAGTGGTGTGGCATGGCTGACTTGGGCACCTCTGCCTAGCGAAACAAACACTGGGTGTTCATATCCCTTTCCCTCTTCCTCCTGTTCCAGTGCCACTGCACAGCCAGCCTGGAGGCTCCAGGGAAGCAGCACTGTCTTCCAACCCATTGCAGTAGTGGCAGCTTTGGGGAGAAAAATCTTTTTTTTGCCTCCAGTCAGCTGATGGAAGGCTGCTGCTGCCCATGCCCTTTGCCTTTCACTCCTGGTCTCCCCTTCTACACCAACTATGTTTTTTCACATTTTGGTTTTTTCTTTTTTTTTTTTCACATGAAAACCATTTTCTTTTCACTCATTTAGAGCGAAGCAGATATGACAATTTTGCTCTACCTTAGCTTTGTGCTCCTCAAGTGTGTATGTCCTGAAAACTCTCCTTTAGAGTATCGTGATTTGAAATGATGGCCATACAATGGCACTTTTCAATTTAAACCACAGCCATTGTGCACAGAACATCTGTGCTTTCCCATTAAAAAGCTGTTTCTCAAAGTTGCACTTCATTATGCCAATGTGTTGGTTTTACTTTTTTCACAGCCTGAACATTTTAAAGGGGCAATTGCAACTTAAACAATTGGCTTGTACTAGATGTGGAGAAGTAAGGCCAGTTTCCAGCTACCATGACTAAAACTGAGTTTTTCAGGCTAGCAGAGTCTGGAGCAATTTCTCAGAAGGACATTTAACTCCTGTCCGATTCATGTACCAGTGCGTCCCTTCTTTGCAATTATAAATTATAATTATTTTCAAATTTTTCTCTTTATCTTAGAAAATTCCAATATTCTCTTTAATTCTCTCCTTTCAGCTCAGCTCTGTGTCGTCATGTTGTACTTAATTGTGAGAGGATACCTGGTCTTTGACCCACTTCTTAGATACACAACATTGTTTACAGCTACCCCTCTGGTGAGTTACCTCATCCTTAGGCTTAGGTTGGAACTTTTCAATATCTGTTCCTGAAAGAAAAATATTATATGGGTGAAAATGTCTAAACAGTAGAGGGTGGGATGTTCCCAGGTCAAATTTTGATGGTTCTTTTTTTCACACGTGAACCCACCTTTCTTTTATTCTTTATTAAAATTCTTTAAATCCTTTAAATTTTTTTCTTCTTTAATAAAATCCTAAAGGAATAAAGATTTGATGCTCACAGTGTCCTCTCAGCAGCTGGTCTTCAGCCAGGTTTTTAAACCTGTAGGAAGTGAAAATTTCTGAGGAGGCAAGGGAAAGAGGGAGTTTTTTTCAGCTTTAGCAGGTCTAATTGATTTTTCTCTTACAGTTCTGCTAAAAGAAAACAATTGCTGTGTCTACCAAACCTCTGTGTAGGATGAAATCCCCGTGCATAATGTACCTGCTACTAAAGGGTGCCGTTACTCTGTACCTAGAATTAGACCCAGTGTATGTGTACATGAAGATCTCTACAGTTCTTGGTTTTATATAAGTTGGTGTAAAGTTGGGTAAATTGTCCACAGAAGGAATCCCACTTCTCAGAGCACCCACTTTTCCCTGTGATTTTAGCTGCAACATGCTGTACAGCAACTCTGTAAAGCTATGTTAAATGGATTGCAGTTAGAAGGAAGAAATAAGGAAATGGTGAAAAGAATTCACTCCCAGAATGCCCAGTGACAAAATGCACTAAGAATTTCAAGTGTTACAAAACCAAAACTTTTTAAAAGGATTTAATTCAGTGCACTTAACAGAAGTATATTGAAAATGTGGTGAAATTTGCATGGAAAATGGAAGAAGGATTGATGTGATTAGTATTATACATTTCTCTCATTCAAAGAGACTGTTTTTGATGAGCTTTTACCAGCTGAAGGAGTTAACACAGGCCAAGGTGCCCTCTGATTACTTGTTTGTGCAGGGAACAGGTACCCTCAGTGCCACATCTTCTTCCCCATCGTATCTCTCCCAGCACAATACCAGATGGCTTCTACCTGGTGAAATATGAGTGATATGAGTGTGCTTATGAGCACCCATCTGCAAGGTGGGAGGAGGCTGTCATGAATCCAGCAAGAGGCAAATGTGGCAGAAGTCTGGGTGGACGGACTGACCTCCTCCCTGCCACATGACATAGTGTGGTCTGGTTTCTGGATTTTATGTGGTTGATAAAGGTCTTTGGGAAAATTCCTAGGAAATGGAGTGAGTTGCTTTTAGCTTTTCTTTTAATGTGGGATTTCAGAAGATGATTTCAAACCTATTAAAATTTAGGTCTTTAATAAGCTTATCGTAAAATACTGAAGCTTATTAATCTCCTCAGCCTCTGTGATGAATAAAATAGAAAAGAAATGCATTATACAGATAGGATCTAGCATTTTTACCTCAGAAAGAACATCAAACTTATGGTAACTGTTGTGTCTTTGAGCAGGACAAATAAAGAAAAAAACACCACCAACAATGTAATTGCTTATTTTTAAGCAAACAAATGAGTATCTTCTAGGTAGAACAAGAAGGCCTTTGCAAACAAATGAGTATCTTCTAGGAAGAACAAAACAGCAGTTAAATAAATAGACTATTAACACCTCAGCCATTGACTATCTATACATATTGACACAGAGCTTACTACAAGCTATTTTTATGTAGCCTTTTCCTGACAATTCACCATATGTTCTGTGGGAGTTTTATCAGTTGACTGTGTGTTGCACAAGTGTCCCCAGATGCAGGATGTACAGGAACTCTTGGGTAAACTTAGCAAGTAGTAGAATTTAGTCTTCAAGGTCTCTGTGTTTTTTCTGGTAATTAATCATGATTTTAAATCTCTGTGGGCATTTCACAGTAATTAATCATGGTGAGACAAACATCTCATTGACAGCCCCCCACTTTTGAGGAGCCAGTTACTCTCAGTCATTATACAATCTGTCTCATGTTTAGGTGATGTAAAATGGATCTGTGGATCTGAAATAGAACTTGGGCAGCAGGGAGCAGTAGTGTGACATAAAGAAAAAAAATGTGTACTGCAGTATACAGAGACTAAAATAAATAAATTACAATGACCTTACATACAGCTGGAAAAATTTGGTAGCTAAAGTGTGTTTGAAGTGAGACAAGTTGGAGTGTTAACTCATTGGATGATTCTGAAGACAGTCCAAGTATTATAGATGAGATTGATGCAGCTGAGCTCCTGGGGTACTCTAGCTCAAGTCTTTACCTTTAGCTACCATATCATATCCCTAATAAGAAGAAAAAGCTGAATAGAAAGAAGACGAGCACATTCATTTATTTAGATTAGCCAGCAAAGTGACAAGTATGTCTTGATGCCAAAATGAAGGTATGTAACCCACCTTCCTGAGAGGAGGCATATGCAGGGGAGGTGATGGAGCATTGAACCATGTGGAAAATGACAGGCAAAGAAGAAGCTGTGACTTGCTGTGAAATTGCAATTGATGGTGGTGCTCTGATTAGTGACCCACCTTTCAATGCTTAGCTGCTTCATTTGGCCTGGCATCAGCCCTTCTAGGCCACCAAACAAGAGCATGAACCCAAAGTAAGACTGTGGTGACATGCTCTAGAGACGTGTGACACCTGGCACTGGGCATGGAGGACCTTGAAGGGAAAGAGAGATCTGTGATTATGGGTCCCAATGTGAATTAAGGGTTCTGCAGTCTACACACTGCTCTCTGCTACAGCTAGGAGACAAGGGATAGGCAGTGCTTGAGGAAGCACAGGAAAACAGCCCAGGTACTGGAACTTAGAAGATATCTGGGCTGATTTTTACTGTATTTTGTTTTTAAGGAGAGGGATATTCTTACCTGCAGGTGAATGTACAAAATGTTTTTCCCTTGTTAGTTCTTAAGGCAATCACAAAATTCTCAGTCCAAGAGAAATAAGGCCAAGCACTGAAGAGTGACATTTCTACTTCCTTTCCTCCCTCTCCTTTCTCCTTATTTCCTTCTTCTCTTCTTTCATCCCACCCTCCTTCCCCTCTCCTCCATATCACTGATGTCCTCTGTGAAATTCCATTGTTTCAGAAGCACCCTCCATAAGGAACATTGAGCCAGATTTCTGGCTGTTGCATTATTTGTCTCTTTCCTTACGATCTCCAAATCACTGAGTATTCCTGAAGGCCAAAAGCTCATATAACAATGCACAGCACTAATTCTTCCCATCAAAACACCCTTTATACATTAAAAATACTGTCATTGTCCTTTATAATTTGTTACAACATTCATGTCATTAAGAGAAGCCCCATACTTGGGCACCTAGAGATCAGATATTCAGGGTGAGCAACAGTAGCAGCTCAGCAGGAAATCAGTGGAGTGTTTCAGTCCTTGATATGATAATCTGCAAAATTGTCACACTTTTCAGGTACAGACTGGGAGCATGATCAAGAATAGAGGGAGCATAATCAAGTATAGAATCTCTCTCCTTGGAACTGGTACAGGCTCCCCAGGGAAGTGATCAGAGCACCAAGCCTGTCTGAGTTCAAGAAGTGCTTGATGGTCCTGATGGGTCCCTTTCAACCCAGCATATTCTATGATTATAGGATTGTACAATGAAAACCAGGAGATTTATATTTAGACAAACACTAAAAAGAGTATGGAAGGAAATTGGTATGTAGTCTAAAGGGAGGAAAGCCATTTGGTATTGAGGGAACTGTGCTACCTGCTGGGATTGGTTGTGGGAACAAAATTGGCTTCACCTATTCTGAACTTAACTAAAGTAGATAGACCAAGGTAAAGCTACTGTACTGCTGTTGTTTCTAGAGAAACTACCTGAAGATAAACTCTCAGACCCTACAAGGCCTCCTATGAGCATGGTAGCTTGGCTGGATGGACTAGTCTATCACTGTTGCACAACACTACCCCTGTCATGCCTGGGATAGTTGGTCAGCTACCTGAACCATTCCAGAAAACAGATTGGACTGAGCTTTGATGCAGAGCAAGTCTTTACCCTTTTTGGGCTCATCTCATGCTTGATCTCCAGGATTGTCTTTATTTGTCTCCATGCACTACTGTTGTCTTCTCTGAAAAATGGTTATCTTTTTGGTTCTGAATGTTTCTGCTTCTACCTCCTAGGTAGGGAGACTCCTTGGGCAGTAGAAGCCATTATTACAAATGTGTAAAATTGCCACATATATTTCTAAGGCAGCTAATATGATTCTGTATATTATTAGCTGGCATGTGTATGGCACAATAAGAGTTTTAAAACAGCAATGCACTGACAAGGGATACAATAAATTAGGACTCTTTGTTACTGCAGTTTACAAGTCAAATTATCTTCATGGAGTTGATTTTATTGCTATGTGTTAGAACCTACAAATCAATTTTGTGATAAGTTTACAGGTGTGGGAGAAAGAGACAGGATCAGTGTGGAAATGCTCATGAATTTTCCTGCTGACCAGTGAAGTCACTTTCTCAGGGTGAGGCAAAGCCTCCCATCCCAAGGAAAGTGAATCTCAGTTGTCATGATGCCCTCCTGAAAATACTCATAAGGAAAAGGCAAGATGGAGGTGTAACATAGGCTTGTTCCGCAGAAGAATGTCTAATTACTCTTCAGCTTCCCAGACACAAATATCCTGGAATTGTGTCCCAGTCAGTTCTCTTCTCTTGCATATCAAGTACAGCAAAGTGGAGAGGCATTTAGCACACAGCTCAGAGGAGCTGTTCCAGTAACAAGAAATGCAGTTCATCTCTTCACAGAGAAACGTTTATAAAAACTTGCCAAGGGCAGAAAATTTGAATTAATCTAATAAATAAAAAACTTTTGCATTTGTCATGAGAATGGCAATGCTGAGATTGCACTTATAAGTAGGAGATGTAGGAACACAAAAACTGACGAACTTCTTTGCTCACCTTAAAATGGGGCTCACTTAGCCGACAAAATAAAGAGCAAGTAGCTATTCTGAATGATCACAATTTGATTTGGATACAAGTAAGATGTGAAACTAAGACAAATGAGTTTCACAGTTCTACCTGGGACTCTAGAGCCCACTATATTAATACCACTGTGCCATTATCATTTTGACTCTCAGAGATGTCATGGCCTGACAGTTCTAAAGTGAGAGAGCAGATGACACCAGGATCACTGTCAGGCTGGTCTGGCTGCCACGTGCATTTTGAAAGTTACATGTTCTACAGCTGACCTTATCCACTGCTCTTCCTTTTTTACCAGACTTTCCTACCCTCTCCTCATTTCTCCCTTTCCTTTTGCCCTCTGTTTAAGGAGTCTTTAGTATGGCTAGTGGAGTCCAAGTCTTTTGAACCCCTCCAAAGTGACAGCTAAAAGCAGTACCTTACACAGATTACCACTGGCAGTTGGTAAATTGGTAAATTTGCTTGGCAACTGGATTGGCAGTTTTTGAGGTGGCTGACAGAAACAAGTACTCTGCCTAAGTTTTTCTAACAATGAAACTACAAGTAAAACTCAGAAACCAAAGTCAGGCTTTTGATTTTTACCATGGTTTTTTTACCTCTATTGTATATGCTTTAGTTGTTTCACTTCAAGAAAACAGAATCAGCTCACAGTTATATCTCAACCATCTCAATAAGCTTCCCTCTTTTTCAAGATCTTGCCAGAATGTTCTTAAAATGTCACACAATTTATAGAAATGTTAATGTATGTATTCATAGAATTCCTTAGTGATTATATATTTGTGTTGGCTAAGGTTTAATAAAACACATGATTTACTTCTCCAAGCTGCACAATAACACCACAGATGACAGCTTTTACCTCTGCATTTTAGGAACCCTTTAAAAAAACAAATGGAAAAGTAAAAATTTCAGTTACCTCTCATTTCAAAATAGCAAGGACTGAATTGCAGTAGCTGGTAAATGCTATTATTGTCATAGTAAACCAGGGGAGTTTTCTTTCTCTAAATTCCTTTAAACTCACATATTCAGGTGCTGAACAAACACAGTGATTAATATAAATAGAATTTTGTATGGTCTTCCAGACCAAAAAATCTGTTTTATACTTTGCTGACATTTACTCATTTGGTAAGAGTTGTCCAACCCATTTCCTGCTAAGCCTCTCCACACTCAGTACACATCCATCAAAACAAATTGTTTACGGAATAACTTTGTACAAGGCAGGGCAGACAGAAAGATTCCTCAATAAATGCTTAGACAGATTTCCTCAAGGTTAAAGGATGTTACATGGAAGAGGTTATTAAAATAAAAATTGAGGGAAACACATTGTAGGAACTTCTCTGCGTGAACTATGAAGAAAATTTACAATACAGTCACATCAGGTTCTCTAAGTAAAATCTGTCTTTTTTCTTGGTGTGGCTGCAACATTTCTTAGCACCCAAATAACAAAAAAACAATAAAGAGGCATCATAAATACTCTAAAGTATTGTAGTGTTGCGATAACAGGAATAGAAATTCAGGTATTGGAACTGGTAGTGTCAGCTATACCTATAAATCAAGTCCATTCATCTAAGATCTCTCGGAGATTGAATGACTTTACCTCAGACTTTGCCATTTGATGCTGTGAGCTGACCGGCTTCAAAGCTCTTTTTCAGAGTTGAAGATGTGTAGGAGCCAGGTGCCATGATGTCAGAACAAGTAGTCAGGGATACCATGATCAGCTAGCAGAAAAGTTTAACAGAGCCAACTGAAGGTTTTTCTGTGATATGGTACATTACATGTCTTTAGCCCTTAGCAAAGAATTTACTCAATTTCCTTAAATTCTACATAAACAGGTTCCCTGCAGAGGGTCCATTGAAATGAAAATGGTTATGACCAGACAACTGGAACATCACTCCTCTGTTAATGGTAAGAGATGTTCAGGTCCTTGCTCAACTGAAATGAGATCCTTGGTTACTCTCATTGCTTTCCATGGCAGCCCATGGTAGGTTAATGCCTGCAGCCCTTTATGGGTTACTGCCTTATAGGCATTGTCATCCAGCATACCGACCAGGTTTTACACTAAAAATCTAGGTGGGCCACATGTTGGCCCCTCTCAGAGTGGTGATTCTAGTTTTTAGTGATATTTGGGTATTACGATCAGATATTTCTGATTACCTTTAGCCTTATCAAATGAATGCCTGTATATGCTACAGCAGTTAAGGAAGGATATCAAAACTTCAGAGGAGAAATATCTGTTCAGTACTTGCAGCCTAAAGTGTACACACCTTATAGAGAACAGGGCTATGTTAAATGACTTTAATTGCACAGTAGTCTTAGACAAAGGGGATATAGCTCCAATTCCCATCATTTAGGCCTTTGACTTTTAAAGCTAGCCTTAATTTTGCCTTCATTCTCATGACTAAGAGATGTCAATTTTAGAAAGTCCTTTCACATTACTTTTTTCCTCTGGAGACTGAAATTTTCTGTATGTTTATACCACAAAAGGGAAAATAGACTTTCCTGACTTTCTGAATTGAAATTTCCTTGTTTCCTATTATCTCTGTAAAATCATCTTCTGTAACTCTCTGTTCCTTGTGTCATTCATCTCAGGACTCTGTTTCCCCTATCATTAATCTGAATAGTGTACCTGTTTCTAAATTAATACAGTCTCCCAGAAAAGGGTACATTCACATCCATTGCATGCTCAGCACCTTGGAAGATTGCCTTTATGCTGAAAGGAGAATTTAGACCCTACCAGAGTGAAAAGAGACCTATCCATCTGGGAGAAATTCTAAGCTGGATGTGCTAAATTTTGTCAGCATTCCCCTTTTCTGGGACAAGTCAAGGTTTGGAACATGTCATTGATTTATTGCTTTCATTAACATGATGGAACACAAAATGTAGAGTGCTGCTGTTGATTTTGCTGCACCTGTCCTGTAATGCAATACTCAACCATTATCAGATGTAATTAGCATGTTTGAGGCAATGTATTAGTCCACCACAAATGCACTTTAAAAGGAAGAGGGAGATTATTTTGAGTGGTTTATGACTTTCCTGAAGAGTCTAAAAGCTTTTTAAAGCAGTTAAAAATGTTCACACTAGAAGGGCTGAATCAAGGCTCTTCAGGAAAATATTGTTATGGATGGAGAATTGCTGTTAGCAAAGCAGTGACGTGGGAAACCAAAAGGAATAAATTTTAAAATGTTGATACCAGCAATATAAGAAGAAACTTCTGGTAGCATCATTCATCCACAGAACCTCCACACATTGCAGCTTGTGCAGGATGATCAATATGATGGCAAAAGTTGATGGATGGCTGAGCCTTAAAAAATCCCAATTGTACATTGGGATTTTGAACCCAATGTACAATTGAGTAATGAAGAAAAGAGACAGGGTGGATGGAGTATGAACACATATGATATCTTCAGCTTTGTGCATACAACAAAGAAAAAGGGAAAGTTTTCTCTAATTTGTGGAAGGTGTTGAGGCACAAACCAATGACTGAGGAAAGCTGTGAGAGCTCCTCACAGAGGAATCCAATTTGACAACTTGTGGTTATAAAAAGTAGATCTAGGTGCAAGAATGAAAGTAGCCCAAGCCACCTGCAGTCTTGGGCCTGATCCATGTGCTTTTGTGTATGATCTCAGCAGAAAATTTACCTACACAGAACAGCTTGTTGTACTCACATTATAGAGAACACAAACACCAAGTCTGTCTGATCCGTTTCGTCTCTTACCTATGGTACTCTCAGATCCTATTGTACTCATCTTCTGTAGAAAATATGACTGTATTTTTTGATCAGTGATGAAAAAGGATTCTCTGATAATTTAAGAACCTTTGTTTCCTCTTCCAGTGCTAAGAGAAGACAGAATGCATGAACACACTGTACATAAGTGATAAACCATGAAGGGAGCAAATCTTTGTTCATTTCCCCAGTGCTCAGCCACTATTCTCTCACTGTCCAACCCATAGACCTCATCAGGGTGCTGAGGAACTACTGCCTGCCCCACAGTTCTCTTTTGGGCTAAAGTAAGGAGTAAAGAAGCAGAAAGAGTCTCAACATTTACACTAACATCTACTAGCTGACAGTTGACCAAATTAAAAGTCAGGACAATGAGCATGTTTTTTATCTTCATAGTTGGATCAAATATCTACTGGAGCAATTTATGAGATGTTGTAATGACTTCCTTTTCCCTTGGAGTGTTTTTGAAATAAGGTAGTTTTCTGAGGAGATGCTCCACTGCTTCTGGGTTTGAGCCAGCATCCAGAGGCCTTTGCTTGCTAGGCAGAGGAGAGGAACATGTTTGTGCCTTGGATTCTGCTAAAGTTTCATGGCCGTTTCAGATTTAAAATATGGAAAGGTTGTAACACAAGTATACTAATATTTAAATATCAGCCTATTCTGTCTGGCCTAAATATTGACAACCAGCACCAGCTAAATATTGGCATGGCACTGTGCTCAGAGCAAAGGAGCCTGTGCTTTCTGCTTGGATCTCTTTTGTTCACACTCATACTGTAATGGAAATTTCTCCTTCTGTGCTGTCCATGGCCTCACAGTGTTTGTTCGCAATATTGTGCTGAGGAGAAATGTTCTAGAGAACATTACTTTGTCCTTTCTTCTTTTCATAAGATGTTTTCATCCTGATTGATAGCTTATTGTTTTGATAGCACAAAGTGGAGGATCTGGTACAAGAATTCCTCTGAAGGCAAAAACCAAGAGGTGATTTTGTGTGTGTAATGTACTCTGATAGTGGAGTGACAAACACAGCAAGAAGGCCAGCCCTGAAGAGAATTTAATTTATTATGGAAAACAACTGGCAAAGCTGCAACAATGCTTGGCTGTGTGGTATAACTATAATAGTTGTCATTTATATCCTCTGACTTGAAAACAGGCTGTTTTCAGGTTGATATTGTGTGTTTTCCATACAAGATTACTTTTTGCCTCTGCACACCACTTCCTTGGAATCAATCAAACAGATTACTCCAAAGTGACCTTGTTGTAATAGTATGTATATTAAATTTATACATGGCTTCAAATAAAGTGCAGGTTTCCATTATTGAATATATGAATAGGGCAAGCAGTAGCAATATTAATTTTATTTAAAGTTATGCCTAGTATATGGTGTTAAAAGATAGCAAGATTTACAATCCATTTCAAGGGAAACTATTGCAGTTTGATACTAGCATTCTCTGCATTTTCTTTTCTTTTTTTTTTTTAATCTGTAGCATAGTAACGGAGAAATAACAGAGCAAATTTCACAGGCTATTGTAATACAGCCATCAGGGCCCTGGCTGCCTTGTGGGGGATGAGAGTGAGAGCAGGACTGGACAAAGTCAGTAATGGGGTCATCCCAGGCCCATTGTCCCCCTGGCTAGCCTGCCATGGTGGCACTGAGAGGTCCAACACATGGGTGTGCACTGGAAACGGGGGGGGGCTGCAGCCACAGCAACCCTGTGGGCTCCCTCTGGCCCCTGAGGGGTGGGGTTTCTCCTGGCTGTGCTGGTGGGGTGCTGGCCCTGAGCCCTGGCAGCTGAAGCCTGGGAGGCTGGATGCTCTCAGCACCTTTTCAACAGCAAGGAGAAGTGGGCAAAGCATAGACACGACTATGGAGCGATAGCGTAGTGAGCTTTGGGATATGCATTTGTTGCAGCATGTGTAAGGTATTGTCTGCACCATTGAATGAATCCGTAGAGCAAGCAGTAGCAATATTAGTTGTATTTAATGTGCTCCATTTCATTTAACGGTCCATTTAATGAGGGCCATTGGTCTATGGAGCTACACCAATACCCACTGCATGGCTCCTATGCTGCACCACACTTTCTCCCTGTACTCAACACTGTGAGGCTGCACCTTGAGTACTGTGTTCAGTTTTGGGCCCCTTACTTTGAAAAGGACTTTGAGGTCTTGGAGTGTGTTCAGAGAAGGGAAACAAGGCTGGTGAAGCTAGGAAAGGGTCTGGAGCACAAGTCTAATGAGGAGTGGTTGAGGGAGCTGGTGGTGTTTAGCCTGGAGAAAAGGAGGCTCAGAGGGACTCTTGTTGCTCCTTACAACCACCTGAAAGAGGGTGTGGTGAGGTGAGGGTTGATCTCTTCTCACAGGTAATAAATGACAGGACAAGATGAAATGACCTCAAGTGGTGCTAGAGGAGGTTTAGTTTGGACATCAAGAAAAACTTTTTCACAGAACGCATTGTCAGGCATGAAACGGGCTGTCCAGGGAAGTGGTGAAGTCCCAGTACCATGGAGGGACATGGTTTAGTGGTGGACTTGGTAGTGATGGTTAACGATTTGACTCAAGGATCTTAAATGTGTTTTCCAAACTAAGCAATTCTATGATATTATGATTATTTTAGCACAGATATTTAGATGACGATTTTCTCTACCACTACAGTTGTGCACCTTTATAAGAGGAACTGTGGGTAATGTGTCTAACAGTGCATTTAATAACTACACGCATCTGTCCAAAGCTGAAGATGATGAGATATGATGTCTCTTTTCCCACCCACCCTCTTGGAGTGCAGACTGTTCCCAAAAGTAGGCTCTCTGCCTCCTAGCTGGTTTGCAGTTGCACACACTTGGCCAGTGAAACCCCCATGAGTGCAGGTGGGGGATAGAGCAGAGGCTGATCAACCCAGATGCCCACAAGAAGCATGGCAGGGACTAAGTCATGTGACATCCTTCTCCCAGTGCCACTGGGTATTAGATCTTCTCCCTAGAGAGCTCTGATCACTCTCCTCCTGCCTGGGTGCACAATTCTGCTTCTCTTCTCCTCTCTCTCTCACTTCCAAGTTGCTCCTCAGCCTTCTGACTGGGGTGGATGTGTGCCAGGCACATGTGGCTTTGAGAAAAGACATGGGCATGCCTCTTTGAAATCCCTGTCAGCAGCCACAGAATATGACTCAGTCTGCACATTTAGGTACAGAGCATTTTACTCCCTAAGCTTTGATTCCCAATGTGAAATGGAATCCTATTTTCACAGATTTAAACTTGCAACACCAATGAAAAAGCAATTACAATGTGCAACACATGTAAAAATTATGACAGAAGTCTATCTCTCTGAAACCTTTGGAGTTTTATTCAGATTTATTGAAGGCTTTCCCCCTAGATAACATCTTTCTGTAAGTCCTCTCCATCTGCCAGAATATTGAGTCGCCAGAATATCGAGTCATCAGAATATCAGAATATCCTCAATGATGAATCATTTGAACATCACTAAAACGTGGTCCTTCATATCAGTCATGGTCACAGGAATGCGGTAAGCTAAGCCATGGCAGCACACTTAGAGCCATCTAAATGTTTTTTGAAGGCTAATACACTTTTCACTTAATTACAGTTTCAAATTATACAGCCATTTTTCAGTGATTCATTGCAATTATCATCTGTATTTAATTTAGAGCAATAAAATGCTCATAAACACACTTTAGTCACTGGGTTTGTGGCAGAGCGAAATTAACCCCACTAAAAGAGCTTTTCATGACTCAGCTTTCCCATACAAAATATTAATTAAAATACTCCCAATACCAGTACAAAAATGTGAATAGTCATAGCTGTGTGTAGTTGTGTACAAAATCCCTTCAAACTTACCAGAAAAAATTGCCCAGAAGTAATGATTTTTGGTCAGAACAAACAATGTGAGTTAGTCTCATCTTCCAGGTCTCGATGTCAGCCAAAGCATTTTTGGCAGCTTCTCCAGGAGCAGCCTGTGTCTTTACATTAAGCCGTCACCTCCAAAGTAAAGCAGATCCACAAAATGCTCCTGAGCCTGAATAGTTGTGCCTATGGACACACATAGAGTATCTGAGCATACAGAAAAATAAGCAGAATCCAAAGGCAACACCAACACAATCATATGCCAAGTCCAACTTAAGCGCAAGGTAATGTGACGTGGTGAGGCCGATCACGCAACATATTTTTTGATAAATTCCACTAGAGGGGTTGCATCCAAAGAAGAATTTGATAAGATATAAAGAATATATTACCTCTACACTCCTGCTGCTTACTGCACTGGTTTCTAGAGCCCAAATAAAAATAAGCCTGCATCCAACATAAACACAACTGAGGTAAAGATCGTGACCTTTCTCTGTTGTGTCCCATGTTAGTCTTCATAAAGGAATTCCACTGAGCTTCTTCTGTTTTGTTTAGCTCATAAAGTACCACATTATAAAAAAATCTATGGCTGGTTTTCAAACAGCAGCTCACCTAATGATTCCAGGTAGATCACTCTGTGTTGGTATAAATAAAAATAGTTTTAGTCCCATATATTGTGATAGTTAATCTGCTGCTATTATGGCAGCTTTTTGTTTAGAGGTTTTATCTGCTCACACTTGAAGGAAGTTATTATCCCAGATTATCTGCATCTGAACACTTCTACATCAATGAAGTTAGAGAGGCAAGAAACTTGGCTTATTGTTATAGTTATTTGTGCTTTCACAGCACTTGAGAAAGGAAAAAATTCTCTTGTGAGGGTTTTTCAGTTATATGCAATAGAAGAGAGAAAAACTTGTTAAAAGCAATACAAAAAATGGAGGAGATTCTAAGAAACTGATACGATTCTAGGGTTGGTTGGATATATAACCTAATGTTCCCGAATGAATTTGCGTTGAAAAATGAAATAAATAAATAGGGACAGCACTTCCCCATTGACTCTCATTTCTTTGTTGCAGCAAATGGACCATTTACAAAGAACTGAATGGCTCATAGCTCTCTGCATTTAGCATCCTACTGTTTGCCAGGACATTTGCAATTGAATCAGACTGACTGAGCAGTTGCCCTGTGACTGAAGTTGCTTTGATGGTGTCAAAACTCAATGCTTTGCTGAATGCTTTCTGTTCTCTGAGCACAGTATTTTCCTCAGTCACATGTTGACAAAATTTTCTTAAGCTTCACCACCTCAAGATTGATGAGAGCAGCCTTCTGAATCCTAGGTTTTTAAAGGCTAGGCCACTGTCTGAGGTTGTTGAGGGCTGCTCAGGTCGGAGAGATGAGAGAGTCTTCTCTCGTTGTAAAAGGTGTTTATTGCGTAGCGTAATCAATCTCACGAGGGTGAGAAATAACAGTCCATGACATTTGCTAAGATCTCAGTGTCCCAAGCAGGAGCAAAAGCAACAGCAGCATGTAGTAAAGCAGCATCTGTAAGCAGTATCCGTAAGCAGTGTCCCTAGGCAGTATACTAACAGCTTCAGCATTCTCTAGAAGCAGCATTCTACATTTCCATAAGCATTCCATTCAGCATCTCTTAGCATTTTCTGTGGTATCCTAACAGCAGTCTTAATACAAAACATTATATTCACTAATTATCCAATCAGCTACAAACACAATTCTATGGTGCTACTTTCTGCACCTATCATAGCTTAAAGCAAATGCGTGTATTTTCCACACAAAGCTTACGCCTATGGTTCATCGTGTTCTATCTTTCTATCTAACTACATTGTGCTATGTTTATATTATGTCTAAAGGGTGGCCAATGTTATGGAGAATTATCCTACTGAACTTTAAATTGGATGAAAAGGCACTTTACTACTGACTAACACAGCCTCCTATATGCCTAAGGCACTTTAAAGCATTTTTCTACTTGCTTGAAACTCAAAGCTAAATCTTTGCATTTCTCTCTGTCCCCGACAGGCCACTTCACAGCATTCTGAGCATGGAATAAAACTTGCACGTGAGAAGCTGGTGTGAAGGAGTTGCTACCAATTGCAAATCCTGCTGTGGTTCCTTTCCCTACTTCTCTTTTGTGGACACCCTCCCATGGGCATTTCAGAAAATGCTGCCCACTGTCCTTAACATGGAGCACTTCGCTTTGACCTGGAAAGTTGTCTTGTACTGATTGTGGCTGCATCTGTGTCTTGTATGATAAACCCATTATTCAGGATTTCTTGTTGCTTATCCTCACAGGAAATTAGGACCCTGGGCCTGTGTAAGGTTCTTTTGAGAAGCAGGACCTAAGACAGAAATAAAAATGATGTAAAATCTCTCCACTCATGAAATATAGATACTGTTCATAGGGGTGATGGTTGTCAAGACAAAGCATAGATGGAGTACAGCAGTTAGCTAACAGATGAGTACCTATGGAATAAAACTGTGAACAGATAGAAAAGAGTTGAGCAGCAGAACTTTCACTTTGGCTTCTGTATTTTGTGTGGAAAGATCTTCTGCCTGTCTGTGTGCAGTCTCTCCCTGGCACTGCTGGATGGTGATATGAAGTGCAGCATCATGGCCTCAGGAATGTCCCTCCTCCTGGAAGTTTGGGCGACAGCTTGGAGATAGTGTGGCCAAGGGCAGCCCTTCCTTTGGTGATCTTTGAGTCAGACTCCCAGATGCTCTTATGGGAATGGCCCATCCTGAGCTGACCCTGCTTTCCACGGGAGATGCTTTTAAACTGAGCAAATATCAATGGGCCTGTGCTGTGCCCTGACATATCACGGGAAAGAAAAGTGTCAAGGCTTGCATCTGGGGATCTGTTTCTGTCAGTTACAGCATCTAAAGGTCTGGATTTTTTTTTCTCTTGAGTTCTTTTTTTCTTTTGTGTTTCTATTTTTGTTTTGTTTTTGTTTGGTTTGGTTTTTTAGTAAGAAAAAAGACCAGTTACATTTTCCACAAATTGCAAGGAAAAAATTGCACTCAGCCTATTTTTGTAAATTGCCAAGCTGGTGTGCTTCAGCTTGGAGAAATTATGATCTGTTTGTCAGCACTATTTATAATATCACCTGATGTTTTCAATCAGTCAGTTTTACACAAAGAAGGAAAGTTTTTCAGAAAAAATTTGGGAGTTAAAGCCCTGAGAATTTTTTCAGACTCCTTACTCAGAGCAAATTCATGTAAAATTGCCATTCTTCTGTCTACCTCTTCAGTTGCTGCTGACATGTCATGTCAGGAGCAGAATTTGCTAGAGATGCCAAAATACCTTCTCATAACTTGCATTTCTGTAGTCTTTTGATAAGTTGAATGCCCACAGTGCTCAGAAAGAAGAGCCTTTGTCATTTCTGGGCTAACAAATTGTCAAGCTTAGATGCAGCAGCCCTGATTTTCCTTCATGACATGTATATCCTTTTGAGGGTTGACAAACTAGTTTTGTGGAGTTAGTGAGTCTGAGTTCTAAGTAAATGCATACTAAATCACCATCTATTCACCATGTTGAGGCAGTTCAGATGCCTAAACTTGACCTCATTCAAGTCTACAAAAAACAAATAGACTCCAAAAAGTATGCTTTGCCGCTTTTATTGAACAGAAAAACTTTATAGGTCAGAGTTAATGTGCAATTCACGTTTCTGGAAAAAAACATGGAAGTGGCAGCAAAGGAAGATATAGGTCTCAGATCAGCTAAAAATCACTTGAAGACAAGAAGGTGATTCATAGCAATTCTATTCTCTGAGGGTTAAAGACCCTTAAATCAAAACGGTCTGGTCATACCTCTCCAGCCCTGGAATGGTTTTTTTTTGAGAAGAGGTAAATTTATACCAGGCCATATTTCAGTAAACAATCAAAGATCCCAAGTAATCTTCTAAAGTTTCTCCAAGGCTTATTTTTTTTTTAAGTGGGGAAAATTTATTTTTGTTGAGTGAAGTTTTCTTCCTGACTAGTACTGATTTGTGTGGAGAGGAAGATTTACCACATGTCAGTCTTTAGATACAGTTTTGTAGCATTTTACTTCACATTCTTAGGATGTACTTTAAAGATGTTGGTGTTCTGTGTTCCTGGGACATTTTTTATTTCATTTCATCTCCCTTACAGAACTTGAGCTAAGCCAATTCCCAGAGAAAAGAATACATTATTTCTACATACGGTTAGCTGTTCATTTTGGGAATTTCTAATTGTTGCGCTGGAGAAGAAGGGTATAGGTAGTCATGGGCATATATAATCCCTTCTAGAAATCCCAAGGTTTCAGTTTTCTCTGTCTATAAGTGAAGAGGAAAAAGACAAAATGATAACTAAGGCATTTATAGAAATAATGGGTCAAACCCCAACAACAACAAAAGAATGAATGAAATATGATGTTCGTAATTTGGAGTAGCTGCTTGCTATGTTCAAGGTACTAAGGAAATGTTTCAGTAGTCATATGCTCTAGTCACAGATGAAATTCCAGCCATTTATGAAGTGGAAATTCCTGTGAGTATTTTGAATATGCATATTGGGTCTGGCTAGGGTGGAGCTATCCTTTCTTACAGAAGCCCTCCTAGTGCTGTGCTCTGCTTTGTGGCTGTAACTGAGTTAATAGGAGAGCGGTGTTTTGGCTGAACGTGTTCACACAGCATCAAGGCTGCCTCTCCAATCCCATCCACAGGACAGTGGGCTGGGAGAGGGTGACAGGTTGGGACAGGACACAGCCGAGATAGCTGTCCCAGACTAGTGGAAGCAATATCCCATTCCATGTGATGTCATCTTAGCAATAAAGGCGAAGAGAAAGGAAGAGGAGCGGCTCACTCGGTGTTATGACATTTGTCTTCTAATGCAGCTGCTCTGTATGCTGGGGCACTACTTCCTAGGAAGTGTCTGGATATCACTTGCTGATTGGAAGTACAGAATAAATCCTTTTGTTTTCCTTTGCTTCCATGTGAGGCCTTTGCTTTTCTGTTATTAAACTTTACATTGACCTATAAATTTTTCATCTTATTTTTCCCTGTCCAGCTGAGAGGGGGAGGTGATAGAGTGGCTTGTAGGTGACCTGGTGGCCAACTAAGGTCAACCCAATGCACTTCGTTGTGAAATAGTTTTAGTTTCATCTCCAAGTGTTGCAAGGCATAAGCAAGTATGTGAGATGCCTTCAAGTAGTTCCAGACAGGAAGAGAACATAAATCCCTTGTTCTATAAAATTACTCAAATCCCATATTTAGGAGAACACCCTTCTATTTTCTGTGCTTGAAATGTTTTTCTAAACATTTGGCAGAGCAAGAGATCCAGCCTAGAAACTTAAACATTTCTTGTTGCAAGCAAAGGTCTTTCACAAAGTTATTTTAAAATTCTCAAGGGTCCTCATTCTGAAGATGTTCACCTGCCTCTGTAAAAGGAATTTATAAAAATATGGGATCAAAGTACTATAAAGCGAATAATTATTTTTCCAAGTTTAAAGTGCATTTTTGGTTACTCAATCAGAAATGAAAATTGGCTCTATTAAACCTTTTCATTGGTACATAAAGCTTCATAAAGCAAGTTTTATATAGGACACAAATTTCCAGACACTGTATTATGTTATGCTATGTTACATTATGTTATATTTAGAACTAATCTAAGTTTTCAATCAATTTTAATTTGCAAACACACTACTTGAAGTTAGAAAACTTTTGCACTTTACAAGGCTTAGTTATAAAAGTAAAGAGAATGAAATACATTACTATTATATTATTTGAGTGTGGGAAACACATACAATGGGGCTTTTAAATATAGACATAATTTGCAAAGATAGTCTAAGATCCAGGTTGTTGTTTAGTGAGATTCAGAAAAGCACTTAAAATATCGGTTTATGATATGTAAGATTCATTAGGATATATAAAAATAATTTATATTATGATATATAAAATTCATGTAAGATATTTTTGAAAGATGTATATTCTAGAGACATGTATCAGAAAATCTTTGGTTCTTTGCTGTGTGCAGTATCTTATTAGCTAACAAACAGGAACTAAAATAAGTTCTAATCTGAGGTGTAATTTTTTTTCGAACTTTAGGAAAATTATATGTACCTCCATCTTGGGATGGTTCATTGAAAGAGGTAGGCTGTCAGACTTTCAGCTCTTGTTATAGTGATTTAATAACACTAGCATAACCAGATGTGGCATTTTTAGATGAATAGACAGCATAAATAAGAAAGACTAATTATTATATTTAATTAATAGAAACAATTTAAAAAAAGAAAGCAATAACTTAATGCATCAGTAACTGAATATCAGTGTATAGAAAATTGATTTTTACTTATTTTCATATTTCATTAAGTATATATGATTTTTGGGTGGAAGAGGGAGAGATATTTCAAATTCCAGCTGTTAAATGTATCTGAGTAACATTTGTCAAGCACACTTGGTGGAGAGCAGAGACCTGCAAAGACTTTTACAGAAAGGGGAGGCTTCTACTACTGCTGTGGCATGGGAGCTTCCCCAGCACCACTGGGAGGAGGAAAAGTCTGGCAATAATTTATTGCTTTGGTTATGATGCTGGAGCAGGCCCAGGGTTTGTTCTGCCTGCCTTGTCCCCAGTTGTCCTCTGGCATTTCCTGACAGAAAATATTCCATCAAAACCAGATCCAATAGAAATTTGCCCAAATACTTGGCAAGAAATATCTGTCAAAAAACACCTCATCTTCTCCCCCCATGATCTATTCCAGTGCTGAGCCTCTTGTGCTTTTCTTGCCCCATCTCCTGAATTTTCAGTGTAAACCTCTTATGCTTGATCCTTTATCCAGTCAACCTGGAGAAGAATTTTCCACAAAGGAAATCAAAGGGTCAAGAAATGCAGTACTAAGGTGTGAGTTAAGAAAGACAAACATGAATTTGTAGAAATGATTCAGGGAGAAAAATAAGAAGTGTTTTCCTGTTTTTGAAGGTATTATTCCATTTTGGTGTAATGGGCTGGTTAATGATCTCTTCAGAACAAAGGTGACGTGATATTGAAGTATGTTAATGTCCCTCTGCACCAATAAGACATGAGATCCTAAAGACAATAAAGCAAGCTCGAAGTCAAAGGAATGATGTGCACTCTCCTCTCCCCCAAATACAAGAACAATCAGAGCACACCACCACAGAATTTGATTTCTGGCTCCCGCAAAGCAGCTAGAAAGTGCATTTTCCCAAAACAGTGCCTTGGAGTTATTGTTCTTGTCCACTTTCTGTGATTCTTGTAGATCCAGTTTCAACTGGATTTATTTAAGTGCAGCAAGAATAGAAAAGGTAGCTGGTGACAACCAAAGAAGACTCAGCAATGACAATTTATTACTCAGGTTTTTAGACCCTGAAACAGAATTTCAAAAGCAGCTCTCCCCTCCCCATCTTCTCTTATTCCCCTCAGAAAAAGGCCTGGTGTGTCTAATAGGATGTAGCACTTGGAAAGAGATTAGTTAGAGCAGATTCAAATCTAATTGTCTTTATAAGTCACTTAGTCATTTGTCTCAAACAATGGAAGACACAAGATTGTAATTAAGGTTTCCAGCTCATGGCAAGATAAAATGCACACCATGACAGCAAAGCAAGTGGTTGAACAGTGTAGCATGTCATAAAGTTATCACCTCTGAGGGAGACTATTGTTCCGACCTGAGCCTGGGAGGTGTTCTCTAATTGACAAGGAAATTAGGAACAGATGATGATTTTAGAGGCAAATCTTCTTTTCTAGTGGAAATGCCAAATTTATCTCATGTAACAACATCAACTTAGCAGAAGAGAACGCAGGTAAACAAAGAACTGCAGCTTGAGGTGTGACCACATCAACCAGCAGTGACCCCCTGGGTCACACCAAGACCAAGCAAACCCAAAAGCTGGGTATATGTGTGCTTTTTATTCCTTTAAGACTACCTAGAGGTATTCTCCAGATTGAGAAAGAAGGATTTGACTGCATATCCAGGTAATTAGGTGAGTTGCAGTCTGGCCCCATGCCCTGTCTCTGTACATGCAGAGACCAGAGATGCAGCGTGGGTGCAGTCTCAGACAGACAGAGGAGACTTTGTGTAGGGCAGTGTGCCACTCCATCACCTTGCACCATCACATTTGTACCGAGGCTGAATCAACCTCTGGCAAGGAAAGTGTCTTGGCTGACAGAAGCCATGGACTTGTCCAGCCCAAGCTTCCCCCAAGATTTTAGAACCAGTCTGTGTACCCAAATTGTGCAAGTTTTGGCTTTTTATCTCCTGCAGAGAAGGAAGGCTACTAACTTCCTTAGCAGAGGAAATCAGTAAGTCCAGCAATCCTTGAGATGCCCGAGAGACAGAAATCTCTGTAAATGCAGTAGGTTCCCCATCTAATTTTGCTCCATTAAAGGGTTTATCTGAGAGGGCAGAACCTTTCCTGATGGAAATCTCATAGGGGAGTTCAGTCAGTGTGTCTTAGCTGTCAGGTGCACATACCAACCACCAGGTTACAGCTTCTTTAGAAATGAGGTTATTTCAGATTGCAGTTTCTCATGACAAAGCAACGTGTTGCAAAATTATTTTGAAATATTTTTTCCCTATCCTTCCATCTCTCATCCCTCTCCCAGACCCTCTCCCTGTCCTCATCCCTATGTGCTTGCTTTTCAGCTCTGCTTCCTGTGGCTACACTGCAAACTGGATCTATTGATTTTGAATTGAAATAATCTCTCTTTCCTTTAATTACTTTCTTTAAAGACTGGCTTATTTTTGAGCTGGGTAATTTCCTGAGTCACAAGCCACACAAGCAGCTATTCTGGTCCTGCAAAAGAGCAATGGCACACAGCACCAGGTAGGAGTGAGCTGTAGGGCATGAATATCTTAAAACTCCTGGATGCTTCATCTTGTGAAACCTTAGCTTAAGTCTTTCTTATTAAAGTTGCTCTTCTGGGCATAAACTAAGTACAGGTTGACAAGCAGTATAAAAGCACATAAAAATGCCATTCTTGTCTACTGTTTTGGAAACTCCCTGGATGACGATGAATTTCCAGGCTTGATTTACAATGATTGGAACTGCTGGCTGAAAAGAGGGAGAGTACTCCCTATACATCACATCTGCAAATGGGAAATATGCAGTCCAATCCTCAAAAGCAGCAGTAGCAAGCAAATCTGTAATGCTGTAAGTCAAAAAAGCAATGTAGAAAATATGGTCTTTTCATTTTTTTTGGTATTGCTGGGGACACAGCCTTGTATTTTCCTAGACTTTCTTGGAATGCCATGTTTTGTATCAGAAGAAGGGGCAGCTTGTGGCTGGGATTCAGTTCAAGACCAAGGTATCCAAACTACAGTTTCTACAAGTAGGCATTGGCCAGGAGTTTAGGTTCCTGTGACAGTCGATGCAGTCATTCATGCCTGTAGAGCATGAATCACCCCAGAGCAGCTGCTCGGGGTGGCACTCAGTTCCTGAGCACAGGATTCCTGTGGTGCATGTGATGCCCAGGAGATCTGCCCAGGGCAGCAGATAGGGCAGGAACAGCAGACCTCCACTCTTTTGTGGCAGCAACTGAAGACATAAAACATAATTCACAGCATCTAAAATTACACTGGACACCTATATTTAGGCTACTGAATCTTACTGTAGCAACTAATCAGCTAAATAACTTTACAATTTCAATATCTGATTGATAGCTTGTCTCTACAAAGTTTAGTAGGGTCTCACATGGTCATATCTTAATCCCTGTGCATAGCTGTATAAATTTACTCTCAGCTGAGTCCCATTCTATTTGTCAAATCAAGCAAACAACAAGCTGCTTATTTTTAGAAAAAATCAAATGTGTTTTAATGTGAATACTTTTTATATAAATGGGAGCTCTGCTGATAAACTGAGAAATTAACCCATTGTGACATTTCTGGAAATGGACAGACATGGCAGTGTTTCTGTGCAGTTCTGGTCCTAAACATTGACATCTTTGACTTTGGCATTTATGCAGGGAACCATGTGAGTCTCAGCTCTCATATTGTGCATCTGGCTGAAATGAGTAATAAATGACAACTGGTCAAAACCAGCAAATATTCATGCTCACATGAATGTCTGGTGTCTTACATTCCTTCACATGTGTTCCTAGACAAAACCTCTTTGCCTATATGAATGGATAAGGAGGAAAAACCTCCCCTAATCCAACAACACAGAGCAACTGCAAGATGTTATATTTCATTGTGTATTTTAATGTTCCAGCCTTTCACCCAGATATCGTGAAATCATCCAAAGTTTGAATATCCAGATTTTAGCATGAAAATCATTTTCCCATGCTGTGTAGGGGTAGCTAAAAACCTCCTGTGTTTCTAGCACAGGGCACATTCCCCATCTAACAGCTAAGGGGGCAAAAAAAGGAATAAAAAGAAACAATAATGAGTGTTCTGAGGAAATGTTCTAAATTGGATAAAAATAGTATTCCACTATCATTTATTTCATTTTCTTTGTTTGTCACTACTTAGAGTCAGCATAATTCAAGAATTTTTTTTAAAGGTGCAGCCCCAGGAAAGTATTTATGTCAAAGCATGGTGTCTTATTCCTTTAGCTGATTGAGACTGATTAGAGGAAATGTGTTTAAAACATGATGAAACACTAGATGTCTAGTCATAAGTAGAATAAGTGATGGTTCTTTGCATATGCTGGGCATTAGCATGGGCATTAGTGCAAAATTCCTCCTGTATAAATTTGTTAATTTTTTAAAGCAGATGTTATTTAATTCCCTAGACAATTTTATTTTTTTTTTAATTTAACTGGAAATTAGTTATTCTGTTGCTTATATTTCATCTGGACTGTGACAGGCTTTGATGGCTAAAGTGTATATTTTCTTGAGTTTACATCTGATATACTACCTTGCCAAGAAGAGCTACAGGTTTACTCACAGAAAAACTGTTGGCAAAAGCAATGAAAGCTGCTTTCTCTTTCCTTCTAATATTGATCAAGGTTGCCAATAAAGAGCTGCTTTATTTCACTGCTCTTGGAATTTGAGCTTCTCCCCATCCTCCTTGATTCCTCAGATTTCCTTTAATCTATCTTTAGCCTCAGACAAAGTTTCTGGTTTGGAGAAGAAAAGCCCTTTCAGTAGTGCACTTCCAATGGGAGAACTTGAGTCCTCAGACACTCTAATCAAACTGATATTTCAGGGCAGGCCAGAAAGAGGAAAGAAATAAATCACTCTAGAGCAGAGGAAATTACCAGCACAATACAAAAGTAATTGAAGCAAGAGGAATACATTTTCTTTTGATCTATTATTGTTAGTATGTAGTTCCTGAATAAAATGAGTAGATTAATTGGAAAATAGCCCATAGCCCATTCACAGATAATGAACTAATTATGAAATCTTTAAAAAACATGCCCTAGCAGATCAGATGACTACAGGGCTTACTGAATGTCGTGGGTTGAAAAAGTAATTTTTTCCCTGCAAGGAACTTGACAGCTTCCTTCAGGTATAAGAGAACCAATTAGCTGGCTAGTTCTATGATGGACACTCTGTTTAGCCATTTAAGAAGCTGAGTACACCTCTGTGATTCACATTTAAGAAAGGAGAAGCCTGGGAAACTCTCTCTTGCTTCCGGCTTCTGAACAGGGAACAGGGGGCCTGCGTGGCCTGGCAGAGCCGGCTGGGCCAGGCCGGGGCTGGGCCCTCTTGGTCGGGCCTTGCCGGCTCCGCAGGCCGGGCCAAGCTGGGCTGGGCACGGCTGAGATCCTGCCGCAGCTGAATCCTGGCCTGGCTGCTGAGATCCTGCAGCCCCTGCCTCCTCCCCTCTCTCCAGGGAAAGTTTGCAGAAGCTTCGGCCGCTGCCCAGCAGAGACCGTGTGACCAACAGGGCCCGGGAGAGATCACAACAATGCAGAGGTGAAACTTACAGACATCAGTCCTCTCTCCAGTAAGAGAAAGAGGAAGGGCGAGGACATGTGAGGATACCAACATGGAGACCCTGAGGTCAGTGAAGAAGGAGCCAAAGCTCAGAGAGAGGAGAAAGAGGAGATGCTTTAAGCTGAAATTCTTTTGTAAGGCCATAGTGATGGACTATGATATATCAGACTATTCCTTGTAACTCATGAATGCAGTTGGGGGGATGCAGCGTTCTAACTGCAGCCTGAACAAAGGTGCCTGTGCTGAAGCAAGCAGATGTTGAAGTGGCTGTGGTCTAATGAGAAACTTGAACAGAGAGAGATGAGGAACCATGGCACAGAGATGTGAGAAATGAGAACCTTTGCCCAGGGACAGTGGAAGAGAAATTTTGCTCCCAGAGATAGGAGAAGAGAACTCTTGCTCCTGGGATAGAAGAAGAAAACCCTTGCTCCAGGGATAGGAGAAAACCTTGCTTCCAGAGAGAGAGATGAGAAGACCCTTTGCTTTTCTACCAGAACACCTTATCCTTAAAACAGTACCCCATGAGACAGAGATGAGCCCTCGAAAGCAGTTGCGGGAAGAACTGTGTGTCAAGGAAAGGGACTTTCACACTGCGAACAGATTTCTGGGCGGCTGATTCGCTGCGATATTGGAGCCATGAGAGAACTGTGTTCTTGTGGAAAAGTCTCCACAGCATGGCAAGGGAGAGTCCTCTCCCTAAGTGAACTGAAGAAAGACTATTTTAGAGGTGGTAAACTGACTGAAGATCCCAGGTTTTGTCTCTTTACGTTGGTGAGAAGGAGAAAATGAGGTAGGGGGAGGAGAAGTGTCTGAAGGTTGATTCTGATTCTTATTATTTTTCTTTTAGTTCTGTTAATAAAACTGTCTTTATATCTTTTACAATTTTGAGCCTGCTTTGCATTTCTCCTAATCCTTATCTCACAGCAGAAAATGAATAAATAAATTTAGTGGGTGCACTAGTGTTCGGCCAGAGTGCTCAACCCACTACATTAAATTAGTACCCCGTGTGAGGATGGCAAACTAAACCCACTACACTGAGACATAGCTGCTTCTTAGTTGGCAATAGATAAATCTTGTTTGCAGTAAACTGACAGACTTCTCAAGCTGCCATGTGGCCTTCGTGTAGCCAACAGATTTTAAAACTAGTTAAATCTTTGTTATTAAAAAAAAATGGGCATTCTTTAGTACTGCTTGAATTGGCTTGAGCAGAAATGAAAATGAGAAAGAGGGGTGTTTGTGTGGCCAACTGCCTTGCAGAGACGGCATCCTCCTGCCATCTCTGAAGGGTGCAGGAGGGACCCATTCACCATTACCATTCATTTCCACAAGTCCCATGGTCCCATGACCCCCCAGCCAGCCCACAAGGCATCTTCTGCAGGAAGTTTGGAGAGGTGGAATACTGGCCACTGCCAGGCATGCAGAAGGCATGGCACCAGTCAGCACTGCATCTTCTGCTCTGTCTGAGCCTGCTGTTCCTGGGGGACTGGCAGGAAAAGGAATAAACTCTGCCACAGGCAATGACAGAGTGAGAATAGCCACTAGCTCGGCATATATTATTGAATTTTAGGCAATTATTCTTATCTCAAGAGTGGTGACTTCCACCTTACTAAAATACAGCTGCAATGCTTCCTTAGCTTATTCACACTAACAGGAGTGCTCCAATACCCTATTAAATTCTCAGAGCTCTTAAAATCTGATTTCTGTAAGTATTTTATGGAAAGTGAGTCTTGATGTTAGGCTCCAATACTTATTTAAAAATTGCTGATTCCTTAGCTCTATCAACTTGTGAAACCCATGCATTGGACTATTGCTGGACACAGATTAAGAGAATTCATTAAAAAATATTGAACCAATAATTCACTGACATTTCTTGCTCTATTTGCCTAGCTCTATTAGTTCCTAAATCTTTAAGACCTTTTTAAACATGTGGAGTGAGACTGAGAAAATAAAATGAATCTATTCTAATGGAGACATTTGTCACTGAGGCAGATCAGCAAGCCTGAAGTTAAAGAACAGATACTAGGAAATTGAGGACATTGCTGAAAAAAAGTTAAAGCCTATGATCATGAGAATTCATAAACTTGACCAGTCAAGAGCGGTGGATGGCCCAGTTGAGCAGTGGATGCTCAACTCTGTCTTAGCAGTGAGCTGGAGCAATGATGATAGCTGAAGTGCTGGCAGTCTGAAATACAGAAATGCTGAATATCAGGAGTAATTATTTCCTGAATAAATGCAATGGGAATGGCTCAAAACCCATGTGGCTACTTAAAATACTCATCAGTTACCTAAAGGTGAGAAGAAAGTATCCTGAGGTAACTGTATCTGAGTCAAACATTCTCTGACCTTCAAACTTCAATAGAGACTTGGAAAAAAACAGAAAAGAAATGGTATACTTAGAAATTATGAATTTGAATGATGAAGGACAAATTTTCTGTTGGTGTAATGAGCTAGTGTTGCTGATTATTTTATGTGATACATAAATTTTTAGGCTTCTTTTATTTACAGCATAAAATGCATCTAGAAGATGTGCTTCTAAGCTATGCTATCTCACTTTGTCAGAATATGGAATATGTATTAAATGTAAATTAGTAAATACTTACGTGTACTTGTAAATATAGATAAGACACCTTTTTCGTCTGCTTCATATCTCTGCCTCTATTTACTATAATTACTGTTGGTCATTTCAAGTGTATATGAAACAATATCGCAGGGAGGTTGAGAAATCTGTACTAACACCTGCTTTTCAGGTGGAGCATCTCCCATTTAATAAATCATCAGCTTCTCTATAATGAAATATTCTTCGCACCATAAGATAATAATTTCTAGCAGTGTACAAATGATTCATTGCTGAGCTATAACAAAGTGACGTTTTCATTCTAATGACAAAAGTGTTATGCAAATAATATAGCATTACTGGGTATACAGAATATAGCACTATTTGGGAAATATTCATTCACAGAGCCAAGTGCTCCTGCTTTCACTAGTAGAGGACAGCAGCAATATATATTCATAGCTGTACTCAGAATTGCTGGCATTCAGATGCTGCCATCAGCACTGGCAGATAAGTGATTTTTTCTTTAAGCTGATAATTTTTACATTTGACGGAGCAGAAGTGACAAAAATCAGGACTGTATTTATAGGATGGGAAAGGAAACCAAAAATGTGGACACTAATAGCGTGCAAACACTGTCATATTGCTCTAGGTATAGCAACTTCAAATGAATAGGCATGTTTAAGTTTTAAATTAAACAGGCAATGGGATAAAGTTTTCATGAGGTAAGGTGATAAGAGAAGGAAAAACAGGTTAAAAAACCCCTCAGTAGCTGATTTTTAAACAAATATAAGGGTACATGGAAGTTGGGATTATAAATGGTAAGAGGAAGCATGTCAAGTCCAGTTTGTTAAGTAAGAAATGAGAAATAATGATAGCAAGATAAAAGGCTGCAAGGAACCATAATTTCTAATTCTGGATTGTGCAAGTTGTGGAATTTACTGATTAAGACTAATAGTATTTTTTAAATTATCATTTATTTCCATATGAATGCACCCATAAAATATCGCTTTCCCAGAACTATAGAGGCTCTTGTTCTCTATGTGGTCTTATGGCCAAAAATGATACTCAACAGCCACTTGAAAGCAGGGACAGAGGCAGGGGAACTGTGATGACAAACTCTCATTTCAGGAAGTTCACCCACAGATTTTCATCACTTGGCTTGAGAAAAGATGTGCTTCACTGCAGTGGCCTAAAGGGTGTCAGGTCTACACAGAGGGGAGAGAGATCCAGAGCAGCCCCCATCTTTCTTCCTTCTCCATGCTCTTTCCAGAAGCACCTTGATACCCAGTCCTTGAAGCTTTTCATTCTTTAGAAAAGGACTCCATATTTTCTTCCACCTATTAATCTATTCACCATGCCTTTAAATCTATGGTGAAACACAAAAAATACATAGATATGGCCTATTTTTCAGATCCATTAAAAAATGAATCTATCCCAGCTCTGCCAAATGGACAAAATAATAGGAAAAAGAAACAGCAGTCATGAGAGTTGAAAATGTGACATTCTGGGAGACAAGACACAGCAGCCATCATGGCTCTCTGCTGGTCCTGGGCACTTGCTGCTGCAGCTGACTGGACAGTTGGATAAGTAGGGGATTTGGGAAATGTCATGTAAGCTTTTCCCTTAATAAGAATAAAAAGTGTCTTTACCTTTCTCTCAAAGGTTACATTTGATGAGCTAAAATACCCTTCAAACACTGAGCAGTAGCTATTTCTCAGCTCTTATTTCCTCCCAACTTTCATATGCCTTTTGAGAATAAAGTATTATATTTTTTCAAGAACACTAGAAATTTTGCAATGGAAAAATGCCATTTAGACAATCATATCTTTATGCCCAGAACATAGCCTGTGTCCTTTCTTTCAACTTGCTGTGCATTTGTTCAGAAGCTCATCTTACTGCCTTTTCAAAGAAATGAATACCTCTTTTTCAGTCAGTCACATGCAGTTTATTCCATGTCTCCTCTGATGCAGATGAAAGATTGATTAGTTTACTTTAGACTGTGGGTTAGATTAATAGATGTGAATTCTTACTTGGAATTTCATACTGTGAAACTGAATTTTCTCTTAGTTTTACATTCTCCTGTGACATCTTTGATCAACTTCTAGGATAGAGTATGTACATTCACTTGAAGCTACTTAACCTTCACAGTGCTGGGAAGAAAACTACAAAGGCTATGTTTCAGTTTACCTATTTAATAAAATATATTACCCTCTGAAGTCAGCTGTTAGAAGGTGAGGGAAAGGCTGTGGATGTTGTCTATTTAGACTTCAGTACAGCATGTGGCCAGGTGGCCCAGAAGGCCAATGGCATCCTGGCCTGTATCACCAACAGTGTGGCCAGCAGGACCAGGGCAGGGATTGTCCCTCTGTACTTGGCACTGGTGAAGCTGCACCTCAAGTCCTGTGTCCAGTTCTGGGTCCCTCAATTCAGGAAAGACACTGAAGGACTGGAGTGAGTCTAGAGAAGGGCAATGGAGTTGATGAAGGGTCTGGAGCACAACTCCTATGAGGAGCAGCTGAGGGAGCTGGGGTTGTTCAGGCTGGAGAAAAGGAGGCTCAGGGGTGATGTTATCTCTCTCTACAACTGCCTGAAAGGAGGCTGTAGCCAGCTGAGGGTCAGTCTCTTCGCCATGCCCCAAGTTCAAAGGACAAGAGGAAATGGGCTTAAGTTGTGCCAGGGGAGGATAAAACCAGATGTTAGAAATTTTTTTTTCACTGAAAGAGTGGTTAGGCATCGGAATAAGTTACCTGGGGAAGTGGTTGATTCACTGTCTCTGGAAGTGTTCAAGAGGTGTCTGGATGTGGCTGTTGGGGATATGGTTGAGGGGCGATTATGGTGGCACCATGTCCATAGTAGATGATCTTGAAGGTACCTTCCAGCTTTGATGATTCTGTTTTAGTGATGCTGTGTTTTTAAGAAAGTCCAATTTTTCTTCATTGACTATGAATGGATAACAATGTCTATATGGAGATGTCTGTGTGGAAAAAAATCTACATTAGGCACATAGATCTTGTCTTGGTGCCTAACAATGTGAGAGCAATTTTTTCCTGTTCTGGTAATCTCAGAAGCATTTAAGAACACATTTGGCCTTTCAATATGTACAGGTGTTTGTAAGAAAGACAGACTTTTTAGCAAATCCTGTAGTGATAGAACAAAAGACAACAGTTTTAAACTCAAGGAGGGTAGATTTAAATTGGATATAAGGAAGAAATTTTTTTTAAAATGCATGTGGTCAGACACTAAGCTATTGCCCAGAAAAACTGTGGGTGCTCCATCCCTGGAAGTGTTCAAGGCCAGGTTGAAAGGTGCTCTGAGCAACTTTATGTAGTGGAAAGTTCCCTGTCCATGGCAGAGGGGTTAGACTAGAGGATCTTTAAAGGTCCTTTTCAACCCAAAGCATTCTATGATTCTATGATCATGTGATTGCTTCTCTCTGTCCTGTAGGTTTTTCCAGATCACTAGGAAGACATGTTAGTACCTATGGAGAGGTGCCAAGTAGGGTAGAAAACTGAGCTCTCTTGGAAGGGATAAGGGGATTTGGTGACACAGTATCTCCAGACACAGACCTTCCTCCAGCTGAGCATCTTGAAAGGTCACTGCTTCCACACCACCCTCTGCTAGGAAACACCTTCCAGGAATCAGTGGCACTGCTTCTTCTGAAGCCTGGCCACAGACAAGATTCATGGGGCTTGTGAGAGGGAGGCCAGAAGCAAACTAGAGGAAGCCTATAACCCAGTGGGGAGCAGAAACAGGTTTTTGGGAGGGTGTCTGCCCCCAAGCCTGCATGCTTCCATCTGAGCAGCCTTACCCATCTGCACAATCCATAGTCCCTGTTGCTCCCGTGACAAGAGGCAATGATCCCAGCCGTGCTAACGTATTGTTTCCCAGGCAGCTGCACCACCTCAGCCCAGCCGCGGTGCCCAGCTGCTGTGGGTACCAAAGCAGGCGCCACACTTTCTGTGGGTGGCCACGCTGCAGTTCAGATGCCCACATTACTCGTAGGTGCCTATGGATGTTTCTGGCCTTCAGTGCATTATTGTCCCTGGAGACAGCAAACCTAAGGCAGGTAAAGAGCACAGTTCAGGAAGGAAAGGCTAGATGTTTCAGGCAGAAATCTGAATGGCTTCAGAGATTTTGGCTGTTATCTAAGGAAAAAAAAATGGAAAAGGAAATATACCAATAGTCCCCATACATAATATGAGTGCAATTAGATAAATCTTGAAACACAGTATGTGGTTAAATAAATCAGATAGTCTGTCATTGTGAGGACCCTTCTCTGTTATAAGTAATTAGTAGCAAAATTTGTGTCTGAGGAATAGGAATGTTGATGCTACCTATTCATCCATGCCCATTTCAATTTGTGGCAGACTGTTATAGTTATAGACAAAATATTAATAAATCTATTTCAGAAGGTAAATTTTTCACATACGTTCATCTGTAAGCTTTTAATAGTTCAGTAAATGAAATTTGAAACACCTCTCTGAGGTCTATTTAATATGATTTCACATATGAACCACAGAAAAATTTAATATAATTGTCAAATACTGAATACAGTTGTAAATGATTTATTGGAGGCACAGGGAGTTATACGGAAGATCTTACACAGAAAATAAAATTATAAAGTGTTAATGAAATAGGCATTTAAAACTGGATTTGTCGTATATAATTTATTCCTTTATTGAGGTGTTACATTACTTTTGTGCAATAAACCAGGATAAAGATAAGGTAAATGATTATGAGTATGACAAATATTGAAGGAAAATTAGTATGCATTGTTATGGTGTGGAGTCAAATGGATACAAATGTAGCTGTATAGTTAAAAAAAAAAATTGCACTGAAATACCATATATAAAAAAGTCATCAAAAGAACAAGGTTGCATCAACCACTGCAGGCATTTTTGATATTTAAAAATTTTCCTGCCACAAACCACAATAAAAAGAAAGTCTGAACACTTTCATGAAAATAATCTAGTTCTTTATTCCAAATAATTTCAATAAGAATTCTGTTTCAATATTTTAATTTCTGTTGCTTTAGATTAATGTTGTAATCTCTTTTGAATAAAGAGATACTTCTCAGGTAAATTGTATTGTATTAGCATGCTTAAAATGACAATTATTTTTTAAATTCATTTAAATGTAGTAGAATTACAGTATATGAAAAAATCCTGAGCAGAACTGCTTAAACTTTCTCAAAGCTGAGGCAGAGAACACAACCTCTGAGGGGAAAAAAAAAAAGCCTTAAAAGGAAGAGTAAATTAAAACACACAGTTGAAAAGAAGAGATAGCTAATAATAATAAAAGTAAAGACTTATTCAGGAAAAGGAATAGGTAACAGACATGGTTATGACTGAAGCTTTAAAAAGAATGTGATTAAAAAGAGGCAGAAAAGACAGATGGGAGTGACCAGATGAATTAAAATAAGTTAAAACTTAATTAGTCAAAGTTCTTACTTACTCATGTCTTGAATCTTTCTGGAGACAAAGACATATTTAAATGGCAAAAAGAAAAAAAAATCTCCTAACTTTCCATTCTGAGAACTGCAGGTTTTTCTGCAAGGAAACAAAGTAAAAGACTTAAGAAAAGTGGAAAATGACAGAAGAGAAAGGAATCAAAAGAAGGAAAGAGAACTGAAGGAATGAAAGGTAAAATGCACCCAGCTTTAGGACAGAGGCATCCAATATAATTTATTCCTATTCATTTCAACCTGTGATTTAGGGGTCGTCAGGAGGTGACTCACTACAAGCAAGGCCTCTCACAGCCAGGGGATTTGCTGTCAAATTCACATCCTCAAGCAAAACTGTGCTGTCAAAGCTATATTTTAATTTTAAAAAAATTACATTACACTCCTTTCATTGCGCAAAACAGAACTAACATGGACTCAAGAGATTGTCAAAGTAGAGCTGCCTTGTTTTGTTTGCAGAATAGCCTGATACAAATGCTCTAAAATTTAAAATATTGCTCCACTTAATATTGTCATGGAAAGTATATTTCAAAGTTTGGTCTTCTGAATGACAATATTTTTAACTCCATTTCCATGCAATATATTTACTGGCTTTCCAATATGAATATGTAATCATCCTTCAATTATTGCCAGATAAAACTATCTTACAATGCAATATTTCTGAAGCAACCTGAAAGTCAAATAAGTAAACCTAAAATTTATAGAATTTCATAGGGAAACAAGTGGCATGTGAAAATCTATGCCAACATATTTTATTGGAACATTTAGTTCAATTAAATATGACCATGATACAAAATGAAACAACATGATAATCAACTTTCTTAAAGTATCTAAACCCAACACAATTCTGCTGCTCTTTAGCATGCAGAAGACAGGGGCTTCTATACACATTTTAACAGAGCGGGGGAATGTTTCAGAGACATTTGTTTTTGACATTAGACATCTCCTTCAATGACTCAGGTTTCCCTTAATGGTCAAGAGAGCAAAATAAACTCTTCAGCAGATATTTTTAGTTTCACAGTGAGCTGGTGGGATTTTATTGTGGATAGATGAGTGTACTGATCAGAGGTACTGAGCATATCAGCAATGTAGGACTGGATGAATTCTGGAGAAGAGCCACAAGGGGCAAACAATATCTTGAAGAAGAGTTTTCCTCATACTCAGCAATATCAAAAGAAGAACACATGAATGTTAATGGCCACTTTAGCTGGCTGGTGAAAGGCACATGGTAACCAGTGGTTGGGAGTATCAATCATACAGAATTGAATCAGAAATAAAGAACAGCTGTAACAAGATCTGACAGTGAGACTAGACTCACCAAAAGAGAAGTACGGAGTTGTTTGGATATCTGTATGTCTGCAAAGGCTCAAAGAAATCAGAGTATAGGGTTTAAGTAGCTAAATGTTCTTGGTTTGCGGGTATCTGGGTGAAATGTAGTGTCTTTTGAGATACAGAAGGTCAGACTTCATTGTCCTGTAATCTCTGAACTTTATCTTCGGAAGCACAGAAATTATTTAAAATGTTTAAGTATCATGGTTATATAGAGGGGACTGGAATAAAACATGCTGCTCAGCTTTTGTCCAAAAAACCCAGTCATTTTGTTAAATGTTTATATTGCTTTGAAATGTGCATGTGAACATTTAGGATGCTATAGAGAATGAGAATCTGAGATTCCAAGAAATACATTGCATTTCTGCACTTAAGAGTCAGAAGCATATTTGTCAATTTTAATTTGCTCAGGAAAATTCTCAGATATTTGAGAATTCTCTGACTGTGAGCGCTGTCTGCAAGATTGATAGCACAACACAGGGAGGTTTGCACTCCTGTACATACTTTATACCTAGAATTATGGAAATGTTTAGGTTGGAAAATGCCTCTATGACCAAGTCCAAGCCTCAACCCAGAACTGCCAAGTTCACCACTAAACCATGTTCCTAAGTGCCACATCTACATGTCTTTTGAATATCTCCAGGGGCAGTGACTCCACTGGGCAGTCTGTTCCAGTGCTGGGTAACACTTTCCATGAAGAAATTTTCCCTACTATCCAATGCAATCCTCCCCTGGTGCAACTTGGTGACATTTCATCTTGTCCTATTTCTTGTTACTTGGGAGAAAAACTGACCCCCATCTCACTACACCCTCCTTTCAGTTAGTATTAGTCTCCCCTAGCAGGCCTTAAATGTGAAAACTGCTAAAAGTAGAAAGTTAAGATAGCTGGAAGTGATCTTGAAACACTTTATGTGAAAGTGAGACTTTCCTTTTTTTACTTCCTCTGTTCATATTTGACTTAATAAAATTGTTGCCTTCTGAGTGATCATTGCCGGCTATTTTTGAAAGTGCAAAGTACGTTATAGTAATGCAATTACCCTGGAGAATGCTATTATTTGGAAGTCTAATTCACAGTCACTCAAATGAAATATATTTTTATAACCCCCATATTCAAGATCTGTGCTATTTGAACCTTGTTTTTTTCTTCCTAACATCACCACCCACATTTCTTCATGTTTACCAGGACACTTTTAGCAACAAAATGCTTTACTGTGCTTCTAAAATGGCTCAAATTTGCTCAACCACCTCTGTTTTATGGTAATACCATGGAATGCATCCTTTAGTAGGAAAAGAGAAACACCCAACACTCTGTACTTTAAAATATGAAACATAAAAATCTGAACTGCAACACATATTTTTATTAAAATCAGGTGGAAATTTTCTGTGGTGGGCAAGCAGGTTCCTAATGAGTTTGATTATCAAGGTTTTGGTTGTGTGCTTGAAATTCGAATAGGACAAAAGCAAGCCCTTTCTTCTGTGCTTGGCAGATGCTTTATCATTGGCATGAGAGGTTCAGGTGGCAGACCAAGCAGCTGACTGTAGCAGTGCTGAACTGGTATTTAATGGTAGTAATAAATGACAAATCAAAAAAGGCAATGCTAAAATTTAGTGCAACTCACTGATAAGTTTATCAAGCGAGGTGAATTTTATTCAGCTCCTTTAGTGCAAGGCAGCTGTCAGCATTGATTATTGACATATCCTTCACAACAGCAGTTGTTAGCAAGAAAGTGAAGAAATCTTCACAGACCATATAGCATTATGCAGACTTCACTATGTTTGATTTTATTATAATATCCCTCTTTCTTCTGCTTCTTTTTCTCTTGTTCCTTTTTAGATTTTCTTAGGGATCTCCTTTCCACTTGCAAACTTCTAGGAGAAGAACCTGTGAATTTTTTTGTTTCTTACTGCTTGCACTTTATTTCTGTGGGAAGCTGCTTCTCTCTTCATTTTCAACCACCATTCCAATGTTTTCCATAGAGTATTCCCTTATGAATTGAATGAAATTAGAGACAAAAAGGCCCCAGCAGAGAGCAGGCAAATTGCTGGCCCGGGGTGGGCTCTGAGACTTGCGGGACAACCTTTAGTATAACATATTGGTTTGAGGTAATATATTTCTTGAAAATAGCCATTGAACTACCTGCAACAGTAGGACAATACTTTCAATAGGATGTTTTGCAATAATTCATGTTAGCAACAATTGTGATACCCAACCGAGGGGCTGCCTTCTCTCCAGTGGGCTCTGATGGTCTCTCCTTCAAAGCATCCCACCTTTCTTTGAACGTACAAAATATGGTGCCCTGTGGCAGCTGTTTTTTCAAAGGTTTCAGTAGTGTAGAATCATTCTGCAATGTCCATTTGAACTGCTTGTGGGTTAGAGGTGGGTTAACGTATTCTCTTCTGAGCTTGTTTTTGTGTGTTTTTGAGAAGGTCAGTGTCCTACCTTACCTAATGGCAAAGCCATCAGTTGTCTTGTCAAAGCAAATCACACAGTTGCTAAAATCTAAAATACATATGGAATGGTGACTTTACGTGAAAGGCCACATATCGGTTTGAGTGGAATGTCAGTAGAGGGCAGATGATGTGACTTACTTAAAATATTATGTCTGTCTGGTCTGAAAATCTGATTCCCTAAAAGAAGGTTTTTGCCCTTTGAGAGCAGAATTCACACAGAACTTTGCAGCATGGTTAATGTTGAGTTACAGCACCATTATCACTCATCAATTACTTGCTCAAAGGTCCATTTTTCACATGAGAAGCTTAGTTTGAAATGTGTGGCCACCTTTTCACTTGGTCAGATTTTATGGCTTATGAGGCAACTGCTCAAAGGCAGTGGCTGAGGTCCAAGAAGTTTCGTTATAGTAGAAGAAAAGTTGGTTGTAAGCTACCAACCACTTGTGTAGGAGATACAAAACATTTCAGTTCACCTTATGATCTGAGGTTTTGCAAGTGTCTGGCTTCCTGGAACTGGAGGGTAAGCAGATGATTAATCTTAACCTTCAGATCATGGACAAGGCCATAGTGAGTAAATTTATAGCCTTTACTTAGATTTCTGATAATATTTTCCCAAGGAACTTTGTATTTACTCATTATTTCCCACTAGCAACAAAAGATCATTGGTTGAGACACAGGGTAGAGCTAGATACATTTAAAAAAAATTGATTTCTGGATTTTGTTTTCTTTTAAGAAAGGTGTTTGTTTGTTTGTTTTGTTTGTTTGTTTGGTTGGTTTTTTCAGGTATGTAACATTTGGGAAGTACATTTTTGGGAAAGAATTTGCATGTCCAGGGAAGGTATTTGAACAAATGGAGACTCTGGGAGTGAGAAACCTGAGTTTCCCAAATTGTTATAAAACACTGAGTGCCATGGGATAGAACATCTCTGGTGTCTCACTCCCTGAAAGCAATTAGGCTACTCCAGTGGGATAACAGAATGCCATATTTTCTGTTGGGGGTTGGGTTGCCTTTCCTTTTGTTTCCTTTTAACAGTATAGAATTTTTTTCCATTCAGTTGCTAAATAGCCTTAATTACTGAGTACTTAAGAAAAACAAAGGCTATACCTAGGCCTAAAGAAAAGGCCCATCTATGTTTACTGTTCTGTCGGGGAGTTTTTCTCTCGAAGGGGGCGGGGGGTGGAGGAATATCTCGAGAATTGGGGACTGGTAAAAGGAGAGGGCAGGGGCGGAGCGGGACTGGCTTTCGGAGGAGGACACGGGAAGAGACAGCTCTGTGAGAGAGAAGTTTTTTTCGCTGCTGCTGCTGGAGCCCTGGCTTGGAGCTGTTTTCTTCTGCCTCTTGGGTGAGCCTCTGCTTGTGAGAGCAGCCACTGAACCTGTTGCCATCTGCTCGGGTGCCTGGAATCCCTGAGCTCGCCTCTCCTCGCTGGGCTAGGAGCCGGGCGGCTGCTGCCCCCCGCCCCCACCGCTCCTTCGGCACTGCTCTGGGTTTCACTGCGCTGCAGCCCCGCTCCCCCGCCTGCCGAGACGTCCTGCCGTCCCAGTTTGCTGCTTTCCAAGAATCCTGCTGGGGCACTGGGATCGACTGCTCCAAGGAGGTTTGTGAAGCAAAACCTCTCTTCCGTTTTGTTTTCCCCTGCTGACTGAACCACCATAGCACGTGCTCCCTGCCGGCTGTGACCATCACTGCACCGAGGAGGGGAAAGTGCCTTCAGGCCAGGGGGTCGGGACCGGGTTCTTGGTTCTGTTTGTTGTTAGTGCCATAAGAGTTGTTGTTTGTTTGCTCTATTATAAATACTAGTAAAGAACTGTTATTCCTACTCCCATATCTTTGCCTGAGAACCCCTTAATTTCAAAATTACAATAATTCGGAGGGGAGGGGTTCACATTCTTCATTCCAAGGAAGGCTCCTGCCTTCCCTAGCAGAGACCTGTCCTTCAAACCAGGACATTTTCCTACAGGAGGAAGTCTGTTCTCTTCTGACTCAAAAATAAGAAACACCATTCCATGTTATTTTCCTATGTTGTTTGGCTTTAGTTCATGATAAAGTATTTATGAACCATTTATTCATCCAGGAAATATCTGTTTCTCCCTTTAGTATTTAAGGCATTTCTTAAAGAAGTAATATCTATCTTCCATAAGTAACATATATATTTATATATTTCTAATTTGAGATTTCCTGCTGCAGATAAAAATTACAATAATTTCACCTCCATGAGATTTAAAAGGAAAAAAAAGGACTTTTACATATTTTCATTCTTTTAATTATTTGGGATTTTCTTGGCTTTCATGTTATCATTACTTCTCTCCTTGCCAGTCAATTCACTGCTACCTTGTTTATAAGCCTTGGCTGCCATTTCTCATGGTCTATCCACTTCCTTGCAAACATAAGATCATTATAGGAGTTTTCTTCATTTGGAAGAATTCTCTAAATAATGTAAGGACTGGGAATTCTAGCTGCACAAATAAAACTTGCTCTCCAAGACGATACAACCAACAAACCTGTTATTTACCTTGGGATATGACAACCATAACTATGTTTTCAAGGCTGACTTTGAAAGGTTGCTTTCTCAAGAGACTCTAATGTAAAATCACATCTGAAATTTAAAAGAAGTTCCAATCTTGCTATGAGAAAATGTTTGCAACTTTTTTCCTCATGACCTTAAAACCTATTTCCAAGTTTATTAAATTTCAAAACCATCTCATACTTCCCAGCAGTGACATTAATAGAGCATCACAAACTTGTTCCAAGTGTATAGACACAAGAAATTGCAGGAACACAAATTTCAAGGTGTGTGTTTTAGCTTACATTCTGCAGTTGCCAATTTCTGCCCTTGTCTGAGGGCTTTCTACAACAAACCATTTCCACCATAAAAAAGCACTTGAGCTGACAAGATAAATTTTTAAAAATGAAGAAAAATTATGTTTATTTTATGTTACCTAGATCCATATTATCATAATATATTTGAAAAACAATAAATTCTCAACTCTTCAGAAATTAATATGGTTTTTAAATATTAAAATTCATCATAGAGCTAGATATTCTTGGCTGTTTAAAATTTTCCTTTAATTTCAGTCCATTTACGTCTTGGCTTTTAACAGAATAGTTTAAAACTGAGATACAGTAGTTAGATTAACTAAGAGGAGACTGTCTCAAAATTTCTTCTTTTTAAAGACATGCAGCCCTTGTGGTAGGAATAGCTTATTTTCCCACAGGACAGTAGGCACAAGTTTATATATAATGAAAACTGGATTAAAGTTTTGGATAAAATAAATATGAAGTATTGCTATAGGGAGAATGATTAATTTAGTTAATCTATGGAATGGGTTAGTGAATTAACTACAGCACAGTCATTTCAATAGGCAAGGAATTTATGTTTTTCAAGGACTGTTCTTCATGCAAATAATTAATCATGAAATTAATAATAAAAATGCTTTTTTTGGGTAGAATTTGAAAAGATACCTTCTAATGGTAATAGGTTGTAAATCTTGTTTTGAATACTAAGGAGCAAATGAATTGAGCATTCTCTCCGTTTAATAAGCCAGTGCTATTATTACTAGACATACAAAAAAGGTACTTTGAAAATATATTTCAGAATATTCATATATGAAGTGACTATTTGCTTCTATTATTTGGTATCTCAGATTACAAAGAAATATTTGGATTAAAATTTATGATGGAACTTGCCCTGTGGCTGTTTGCAAGCCTTTAAAAGATTCTGGAACAAGAAGAAAAATAACTTGAGCAGAACAAAGAAATGGCCAGAAATACTCAAGCTGATGATAGAGACAAAAGCTATTATGAAGAAGGCGACATATTTTCATATTTAGATCAACCACAACATTGGCCTCAGCACCCATGAACTGGCACAAAAGTTGCCAACCTCTCTGGCATGTTCTGAAGACCTGTGAAGGCAGTGAAAACTGCAATCCTAGAAGACTTTGTGTGCAGAAATTTCTGTTGAACCTGCAGCCCAGTGTGCTTGATGTACACAAGACATCTTTGTTCACATGGCTTCAGAGGGGTCCACTTGATGCTGCAGACATGCTACAGCTTCCTTCACACAATTTTTTCATTGGGAAGGCACCAGCCAAGGTCTGGATATAAGTTTTGCAGACAGGTTTGTTTGCAAGAGTCCCTCCACTTAGACAGTGAGACAGCAAACTGTGTGCAACATCTGTTGAATGCCTGGTGAACCTGCTTTTGGTCATATTTGTCCTGTGGTTATGAAAGAAACCAGCTATTCTGAAATAAGAAAGACCATTTGTGTAATGAAATTAAATTTAATTTCCAATGCCCAGAAAATATTGGAAGGTGAAAATTACACTGAGCACTTTTCCAATTCTCTGTTCCTTAAAAGGATGGCAAACTACTTTGGGATATAGGGCAACCCATCACATATAAATAGTCCTATGTGGCATCTTACAAAGGCTAGAAATGACTCACAAAAATAATCCAGGCGAGAGAGAGGATAATACATGTCACCTGATTTTAGCTATTTGAAAAGTTCTAGTCAAGAATTGCCATTTAGACTGGTCTTAAAGATTGTTAGAGAATTTAAAGGAGTTAAAATTTACTTTTCATGGTTAGAGTTAAGTGTCATTAATTATAACAAATTACCATATATTTAATGTATTTCAGATATACTGTGGACAGAAAAGATAGATCCAGTAAACTGTTAGGAATAAATTCTGCTAATTGCACGACAGTAGGTATTAGGAACTGTTTTAATGATCTAAAAATGCCATCAGTTGAGAGTCAAAATGCCTGGGTCTATACATTGGTACTGCTTAATTTGCTTTCCTCAATGAGAAAAATATCTCATTAGCCAAATATTTCTGCCTGAGCAAATTGTGACACAAATGGATGAGCTGTGTTATGGTACCAGAAGGCACAGAGAAGGCAGACACTGAAGAAGGCAGAGTGCCTCATTACACGACAATAGTTACAAGCATTACCCAAAGCAAACACTGGCTGGTCAAAGAAAAGCCCTCATCCACAGCTGCACACCCTTCAGCATGCAAGTGAACTTGTAGATTCACTGTGTTCAGGTATTTGCATTTCTTCCCTGGTGACCGAAGCCACACACTGATCAAAATTACTTCTTAAGATGTGCTAATTTACCAGCTGAGGCAAAATATTCTGTAGAAACAGATGTAACATACCATAGTTAAAAGCCATGTCCATCTTCCTCCTGTATTCACCTTTCCCTGCTGGGACACCTGGGTAGATTTGGCCTCGTCAGAGTCCTCAGGGCTATGCTGGGTGTCACCCTCATCTGGGTGGAACAAAACTCCCTCTAAATGAAGCTGTGCACCCTGGTTTTGAATATAAGGTTGTAAAAGAAAAAAAAATTAACTAGTGATACAGAAGGCAACAGATATGTTATTGTCTCAACAACTTCCTAGAGTTGGCCCAGCAGAACTTTGTTTCTGATCCATTCTTCCTGCTTCCTCCCTGTTCCTCCAGCCAAATTATCAACACATTAATGCGAATTACATCTAAGTTTCAAAAAATGTATGTATTTAAAATTAAGCAGAGCAAGGGACAAAGGCATGTACAATCATTCCTACAGGTAGTTTTCTTAATATCGCTCTTGGTGTGATTTTGGCATGGGACAGCTGCTGTTCACCCGGATAATGCCTGGGAGAACATCTGAGTTTTTAAACACTGGGAAACATTATGCTGCTCTGAGATGTGCAGCCTCAGCTTTGGAGGACAAGAGAGTTTCGTTGCATAGATCTGATCCCTGCTATACCAGTAACTCTTAAATTCTATGTTATACAAACCACTTACCACATTTGGGAGCATCATTAAAATAGCTAATTAGAGCTTGTACGCAGACTATAAAGGGTACCCTTTAAATCAGAGTGCATTTACAAAAGCTGTGGTTATCTTTGTGATTATTACACACAGCAACATTTTAATGGGTTGTTTGACAGATATTGTATAGTTTAAGGCCAGAAGGGACCATTAGATCATCTAAACTGACCTGCATTTTACAGGCAATTAAATTTCACGTAGATACTCTATACGAGCTTCACCAGCTTGAATTAAAGTAAAACATTTCAGTCCTCCGCAGACTAGTGTGTACTGCAGACAGTGAGAGCAGAGCCTCGAGACTGAAATAGCATGACTTAATATGTTCAGATGACCTTAGGAGGCATACCCCATGCTGCAAGGGAAATGCTCTGTCAGACTGAACTTCAGGAAACGATCCAAATCTGGAATTCAGTTTGAACTTGAACTGAAACATACAATGTAAAGTATGCTGGCTGTCATAATTTGATGGAGATATCCTTAAGTGTATTTTAGATATATCAATTGCTCTTTTATTTTAAATTGAGTAGTAAGTAGAAAAGCATTAAAAATTATGTTACAACGTACTCGAAAGAGATCATAATTTATCTACTGTCTTCTTGCTCAAAAATGCAATTTACAATACTCAAATTTTATACAGAAGCTGGACTTATTCCATCTTTTTTCTTTCAGTTTTTGTTTTTTTTTCTCCAAGGAAAACAAATTAGAGTTAGAAATAGCCTGAAACCAACTGAAACATTGTCCCTTGATGATATCTTGTTAAAAGCAGGGAAATATGATATTTAGAAAACCAAGATCTTACTCGACAAGTGGTCTGCAACTGCTTTGCATTGGTTAATGCAGTCTTCATGGTTGATGAAGATAAGCACCATAAAAAAGTTTTTGGTTGTGTTTGACTTTGCTGAAGTTCTTGCCTCTGCTGTTCTTGCTCCAAAGACTTTCTGAGTTTCTTTTATAAATTAAAAAAATCTTTTTATAAGTGAAATACAAAAATCCTCATCTTTTTACTATTTTCTTCAAGCTCAGGGATAGGAAACACCCCGTTTTTTATGTTACGCTCTTTTCTAAGCTTCCCTGTTTTCTAAGCTGAAATTTTGACTCTATAGAGACTTTTCTATTTAAATAAATAAATTAATCCATCAAAAATCTAGTCCAGACATTTACTTCTCCATTAAATCTGTTCCCTTATTTCAGGTCTATTTCTCCATTAAATCTGTTCCCTTATTTCAGGTCTTTGTTTCTTGTCTTAACTAAGCAATTTATTTCAGACTTTGTACTGTCAAGCTAATCAAGTGAGAAAAGGCTTATTTTCCAAAGTCTTGCATCATTTGAGCTCTCTTAGACTCAGATTGACTTCAGTTTGTCCCCCTGAATGTTATATGCTTTTTTAGGTGAGTGTGGAGGATGAGTTTTGTAATTGTTTTCCACTCTCATACTGTCTGCATACCAGTGCCGCCTGCTCATTTCTTTTACAGCAAAGATTTTACTCAAGAGAGCTGAGAGCTTTACTCTTCTTCCCTCTGTGGTGATGTTGTTTTTACTTCTCTCAGGCAAAATTTTCCTCTCAGAAGCAGGAAATGTATCACTCATTAAAACCTCATTTGCTGCTGCCTGTTGACCTTACTAACTCACTTCAGCTGACTGCAAGTAAAAATGCTGTGATATATTTACGCTCCTTTCCTTGTTGATGGTTCATGGTAGTGACTGCATTTATGCAAAGCAGCCCATTTTACAGAGTGTTCTTGAGGTAAGAGCTGAGAAGCATCATTTACAGTAGAAAGGTGCAGGTCTTTATCGTGGTTCCTCCACTCCATAGTTATCATGCTAAAACCTACTTGCAAAGGTAGGAGTTCAGGCAGTAGGGGAATTCACCCTCCCAACATAGACATGAATGTAGCTGGGACTGAGGCTGCATTCATTCAGGCAGCAATTTCACCTTTCAGCACCCAACAGCCAGTCTACCTACCCTGGTCCCCCAGGCACAGAATGTCTTGTGGACCCAGCCAGAGTAACTGGTATCTTACTCCTTGTTCCTCTTCAAACAGAGCATTGACAAAACTCATTATTGACAGAGGGGATGACGAGGGTAAATAAGACTCTTTTCTTCTTCTCCTTCTTTCTTCTATAAAATGATGTAATGTATGCAAATGGCGGTTATCTGTTTTTTCTGAGATGGAAAGGTGGACTCTGAATTATAGATTCTGACAGATTTTTGTGGATGCGTTTTCATAGGTTACACAATGTGAAGCAGCTCATCTTGGTCATCTTTTTCCTCTCTTCTTGTCTAAAAAAAGTATCTTAACACTTAGGATTGTGTGTGTTTAAACTGGACAGCACAGAGAGCTTGTAGCGTTGTGTGGGTGTTACTGCCCATCTCTCCAGAGTATGAACTTCTTGATTAGCCCTGTGTTTGTGACATGTAAGGATGAAACTTGGCAATTTTTTCGTTTGGTTGCAGAAATAAAAAAAGACTTAAGGTAAGGACTAGGGATAGGTGAGCAGCACCTTAGCTTCCAGAACTTAAGAAGTCTCCTGTGGCAGCAGAATTCACTAATGTATGCAGCCAAGGCTTTGACTCCCAGGAGGGCAGTCTGAGATCCCTGATAGAAAGTTATTTCACTGATGAACACCCCTTTATCTTGAACACCCCTTTAATATCATATGATAATTATACCATATCTGAAGAGATATTTATTTTCACTGGTGCTCAGAAGGAGTTGCCAGATGGACTTTAACAATATGGGCAGAAAGCTCTGAATCCTTTAATTTAGGTCATTTACTCAGCATGAACTGAAAAGGTGCTAATTGTGGTAGTTTCTTGCATTAGCTTAATAAATCTGGTTCACTTGACATCACAGCACTCTGTATTTGACTGTTCTATTGAATTACTGGTTTTTTTCATGAGATAATGCTGGTTGCATCTCCAGAGCAGAAGAGCTCTGCACAACCTGTTAGAATCTTACAGTTCAAATAGTCAGGTCCGGCAGTCTGGTTGGTGAATTGTATCCTCTATTTGGTACAGCAAACTGGGCAACATCTGAAAAGCTGAATGGAGGTAAAGGGGAAAAGGAAAAGGGAAATTTTAAGAATATTTCCTGGCCTTAAAAACCAAATTTCACTCTTACAGATCCTTACAACTCTCATGACTCTGGGACAAAATCAAAAGCTCTGAAATTATATTACTTTATCTGATAATACACATATTTGCAAACTCAAGCCAGAGAAACATGACCTGAGGCCATCACCACTTGTCTTTACTTCATGAAGTCCTGGATATGAGGTTGAGACTTGTTACCACTTTCTCCCTTCTGCTTTCCTATATGATTTCTTCTTTCCCTATCTATCTTTTAGCCTGTCACAGCTGCAACTTCTTCAACATAGCCATGAGCCTAGGACAAGAGATGCTGGTAAAACTCTCGCCTAGCCTGACTTGGGCATGTCAGGTTATGTGTCAGGTTCTCAGGCTGCTGATAAGATGATGCTGCAGCCAGACTTTTCTGCAGCAATGAGCTAACCCACACAATGGCGGAGATGCAGATTTTGCTGTGCTGTTATTTCTTTCCTTCTCTCCCTTCTCCTCTCCCTCCCTTCCCTGTTCTCGCCCTCCCTTCTTTCTATTTTTTTGTATGTTTGTTTCATCTTATTGGAAATAGACCTGATTTTGAAATAGCAGCAATTTCCATAGCACATCCAGATTACTAAAGTCTTCCAGGACATAGGGTGGTTAAAGATCATTTCAGCCTATAAGAGATTCTCACTCAACAGTTTTCTGTCCCTACAGCAGAAAGGAAAAGATGTTTAAAATACAGTTAAAGTATTTTATAATTTACATTTTAAATGCTATTTTCCTTTGTAAAAAAAAAAAAATATAAAGACTAAATGGTTGTTGTACCCATTAGACAAGGCATGCTGAACTTGCAACCCAATACCACTCTGTTTAGTGTTGCATGGTGACAGAATAATTTACATTTCTATCTCTTTGCAGTCATGTAGCCCATCAAAACCTGTGCTGCATCTCACATTTTCTTGCTCTGCTAGGTTGAGCAAAGACCTTTGTGCCCTCTCACTCTTCCTTCACTTCTGACAAACCACAGTGCCAACATTATAGGCCTGCTGTAATCGCTACATGTTTGTGGCTGGGAGACAGGAAACAGTCAGGAGCCAGAAGCAAGACTGAGTTCTGGAGTATCTATGTGCAGACTCTGCTCCTCCTGTGACCTTGAACAGTGATACTGCTGAGAGGTGCCCTCTGCTCCTGGCTGGAAGCGTCTGATATGGAAACAACAGCCACTGCCACCTCCATTTCACAAGAACTGAGAGGTGAGAAAGGTAATTTACAGGAGATTTTTTCTTTTCCTCCTCTTTAGCTGGAGAGTCCCATGATTCTGTCATACAACCTGGCTGTGGGCCAGCATCTAACAAGGATGCAGACCTAGAGCAGCTCCTGGAACAACACTTGTCTCTAAGTGAGACACTGGAGACCAGTAATATTTGAATTATTTGCATAATGTCCTTCTACTATAAATCATGTAAAATTACTATGCATTATATGAAACAATTCAAAACATAATAGGGAAAATAAATGCAACTGGTAGACAAATATTCCTGAAGGAAGTTCCTTGCCATTTGCCAGGTTACTCCCCAGAAGTGTATGACCAATATCCCCTTTCTGGTAAGCTCTTCAGTACTTTTTAGTCTCATGATTCTTCTTGAAGCACCAAGCATACTCAACTTTCCCAGTAGGGTTTGGCCAACATTGAGGGCTTTTTGGAAATCCCGCTACCCCTCATTTAGGACACTGAGAATTTGTAAAAAAGATTTTACACTAAGCAAAAACATTTAGTCAAGAAAGAGTCACCAATGTGAGCAGAGAAAAATGAAACACAGAGGACATTACATAGCTGTCAGAGCAGACTGCTTCCATGAGTCAGTCTAATAACCTGCCCCCACGTCTGTAGCTCTTTCGGATTTATTTGTTTTACTCTTACTGGCTCTCACCAAACAACTCATTTTTTAATGAGTTTCTAGTGTACAAATACCAATAGCTCCTTAATCATGATAAAGATTTAAAGTCCCTTTGTTTTTCAGAGGTAAACACTTCTGTGTTTCACAGAAATATAAGATACACAATGATTTAAAAATATATTCATACTGTTTATCACTGGATATAATATATATCAGTGATGTTTTACTGAACCTTTAAAAATTGATAACTTTTTTATATTAAGACAGCGTCAATTAAGGACATAAATATACTGGATGTTTTTGAAAAGGCCCAGAAGAAACTGAGGCATTTGTATCCATGCCCCTCTTACAAAGACCTCCTCTGCTGAGCTTTAGCCTTGCTTCTTTTATTTGTGATAATACTTCTGTGATTCTGGTGGATTTCCTGCTCAGGTGAAACCAAATGTGGAGGGTTGCTTAGATGTATCTTCCAGGGAAAGCTGCAGGACAATGTCAACTTTTTACAGTTATTTGGATAAAGCTCTAGGGTGAATTCATGTTGAAACACTGAAGACCACCAGAACCATGGCAGTCCAGGATGTGTATGCATGGTATTTTTTAATTAGGTAGAATCCCTGTTGATTTGAATAACCTGAAGAGTCTGGCAGATGTGTCATATGAAAGGCTAATGAGAGGAAAATGTGTGAAACTTGATTTATTACTAGATAACCAAACAGGATTATCAGGCCTCTTAATCTAAGCTCATCTTATTAGATGCTAAAAATAACTCCTCAGAAGTTAATCTCTTACAACCTTAAGTGCTGGGAGTAGCTATTTATTTTAGAAAAGCACAAGATTTTCTCTCATTTGGTGTTCAAGGCTTGTACCCTACCTGTATCACTCATTATTATGTTGCTATGAAATACCATTTGATTTCTTGATAGTCTTTTAATATTCCTGATGGTCACTCTGCAGAGCATCTTTAGCAGCAGCCACAACTCCATCAAATAAAATTTTGTGTTTATACCTTGTTCAGAGTTGATCACACTCCTATCATTGAGAATTCTCATATTGTTGCATAAAGAGTCAAGCTATAAGTGGCCTACGAAAATAATATGAACCAACTTATGAGATCCAAGGGCGTTCGCCCAAGAGTTGTGAGGAATCCTGTGTGTTCAACTGCCAAGTAACCACAACCTGCTAATAGTTTAAGTCATTCAAGGTACCTGAGAAATGTCAGTTATCAAACATGATGCCTAAATTTTGGTAAGATAAAGGAAACAACAGTAAGTTGAGCAAATTCATGAAAAGTATGATAAAGAACAGGATTAAGACGTGTTGGTGAAAATGATACAATGGGGAAAAAGTATTTTCTTGCAGCAGTCATCCCTCACATGTCTGTAATGCTCTTTAAAATTTAGTGAACTCATCGATAACAGTGAACTGTTTGATACGTTGTGCATGGCATTTCCAAAAGGGTTTGAATAGGTCTGTTACAAAACACAGAAAATAAGCTGCCATAGTATAAGCAGAAAGTTCCATGCGTGGATTACTATTGATCAAAAAATAGAGACGACTACATAAGACTGTAAGACATTTTACAATGGAGGTAGGATGACTTTCCCGGTCAGCATTCATTAGTGGTCTGGAAAGGGAGTGGACAGGGAGGTTTTCTGATCTTAGAGAACACCTATAGTAACCTGGAGTCACTAAAGAGTGCTGCAAGATCTTCTCTCAGTACAGGCTGCTGGGGTGAGCTGAGATCTGCTGCTGTTCAGTGATGATGAAGACAAATTAGTGACAATGGCAGAAATAATCCAACACACAGGAGAGAGCTCAAAGGAAATTATTATTACTCAACAAGTCACCACTACAGGCAGCTTTGTGAAAACTATATGGATGAACTTGTTATTCAGTGTCAGTCAAAGACAAATCCAATTGTAGAATCAGATTGGAGAACAAAACAAAAAAGTATCATTACAGTACCAGCCAAAGTACAAATCCATAAGTCCTTCTACTGCTTGAATATTGCATGTATCTATCATCATTCTTTAGAAGAAAGTTTTAGAACTAGAAAATCTTCAAAGAACTACAGGTTCATGAAGGACAGGTGTCTCATTCCCCTGTGAGAGAAGATTAGATAGGTTTAGAATTCTTGCGCTTGTAAAAAAAAGACACTGAATGAAGGGAGTATGACAGAAAAGAATAAAATTAAACAAGTATAAAAAGAGTGGAATACACAAAAATGCTGTCACATGCCCACAGTCTGGGCTGACAGCACACAAGCTAGGTTGTATATGGAAGACAGACAAGTTAGCATGCTTTTAGAATAACATGATAAATCCCATTTAAGATGATAAATCCATCTTGTGTCCCCTCTCATTTTTTGCACCCAGCAGCCTTACTCTGGGATTGAATTATGGTGTCTGTATTTATACTTCCTCTGCCTATTCATGCAGCCTTCCCTTCTCTGCTCTTTGTAGCAATACAACCACTTTGAAACTTGCGTGCTGTCAAGCTGACCAGAGATCATTTAACTCAGGCCTCTCATTTACTGGATAAGTCCAAGCAACTCCCAGAGCTCCCAGGTTTCCTAAAGAAGTGGTCGCATATGTGTTGTGAGGGCTTGACCCAGCACCCTCCAGGACTGAGGCAGAAAGCCCCTTTGTGTTCGTAGCCATGTCGTTGTAGGTGTGGAGTAAACACTCAAAGAGCAGAAGGTCCAAAAAGCAGAACTATGGAGAATATGTAAAGAAAAAAAAGCACATTTGAGGCTTTAGGTATTTACAGAGTTACACAGACAGTATTCACATTTGATAAAAACATCTAAAGTAATTCAGTGTCTTTTTACTTGGATTTAATCCTTTGCTTTTTCTTGTGACTCCTTACATTTCAAATACTTTGAAAGCAAGGATTCTAGAACCTTATTTTTTCTCTCCATTGCATAATGCTCCTTTTCTTTTTTCCTGGGCACTGCCCTGTCTTCCTTACAGTAAGCACTAAGTACAGCCAGTTCCTTTGCCATCTTGCTTTCAGCAAGAGCTCTGTCACTGCTTCTCTGTTTGTTCCTTCCTCTTATTCCTCAGAAGGTTGGGGAAAGCCATTTGGGGCATGGTTCACACTACAGTGGAAGTCTCAATAATGCAAAGGGAATGGAGTGCCTGTATATTAAGTGCCTGTATCTTTGGAAAAGACTGTTTCCTTGAGCAGAAGATAAGCCAGTCACCATGTGCTTATTTCCATACAAACATCTATTATGCAGAGAAATTTTTTGCTGGCCTGCAAACCCTGTTTTTCTACCATCCTTTTCATTGTTGAATTGGCCAACTGTAAAAGACTGAGTTATTAAATATTTGATGTTAATTCATACTTTGCCACAGAATAATGTTAGAACTGAAAACAAATTAAAAAAAAATATACCGTACAGACACAGGATGCACATCATCTGAGGGTAAGGAGAGAAATCTTTATTAGATGGATTTTATGCAGCAGGACAGGACATGCAGGTCCGCACAATGACATTCACGTATCGTTAATCTTTACTTGCGTGGAAACCATCTGTTATGATTCTGAGGACAGCTTTGGCATTCCCCATAGCCTGATGAGTGTGAAGGAGCCTCTTCTGGCTTGTGCCATCCAAGGAACTAGCGCAGGAGGAGCAGACTTGCAAAGGGACTTGCACGGTTTGAGGGAAGTTTGATGGGATCCTGGGGGTATGAGTAAACATTTCTGCTCTTCTCTGGATCAGGATGTCCTGAAGACTCAGGTCTTTCTGCTGCGTTTCCTGAAATTACTCTTATCAGACCTTAAAGGAACAGGCAAGGGCACACAAACGTTACTATATTTAAAACTAGATGATTACAGTTTTGCTTCTAGGTGATTTGCAGACAGCGCACTGTCTAACTACCTGTCAGGGCATTTTAAACAGTTCCCCACAGCTGAAACACAGTCATTGACAAGTCCTGTCCTCAGGCTTGCTAACAAAAACATGGGAATTTATTTGAGGTGAAATCGTCTTAATTTCCCAAATTCAGATGTATTTTCCTGTTAAGGTAGCTTTGGAAGCAATGTCAGTTTAAGAACTTCTGCCCCTGTCTTCTCCCAATCAGTCCGCTCATACCTGTTCCTCCATAGCAGCATGATATCCCTAACAAGCATTATTGCTTTTAAGATTGGGCCAAATCTATTAAAAAATTTAACTGCCTAAACCCCAAGAAATACTGTGGTGAAAAAGGCAAGAATTAGACCAGGGACAGAAAGAAATCCCATTCTTAAGCTGGTACCAGCACTACTGTTTCATAAATTGATGGTTTTGGGTAGCTCTTGAGTATAAAACCATAAATGGGACTTTGTAATCTTCTATCCTAAAAACGTACTTACAAAACTGCTTCCCGTGTCATGTGAAGTTTTGATTGACTGAGATTATTTTTAACCACATAACATTGCTTTTGCAGTGTCCTATGAGGCAATGCCAGTCTTAATGCTTTGTCAGCAGTACACATATTATTTACATTAGGCAATGGTATCTCTTCTTGTCAGACAAACAGGAGATGCTAAGCCATCCCACATTTGTGCACATATGCTGTTGGAGTACAGCCCCTTTTGAAAACTCTTTCTCTACCTTGTATTGGGTTTGCATGGCCAAGCTTTGGCAGCAGGTGGCTACAGGGGTGGCTTTATTGAGGATCTGCTGGAAGATTCCTCCATGTCCAGCAGAGCCAACTCCTGGCAATTCCAAAGATGGATGTGTCACTAGTCAAGGCTGGGACAATTAGAAATGGTGGTAACACCTCTGTGATAACAGATTTAAGAAGAAAGGAAAAAAAAATATTGCATAGTTGTAATTGAGGCCAGAGAAAAGTGGAGTGAGAAAATGTGAGAGGAGCAACCCTGCAGACCCCAAGCTCAGGGGAGCAGGAGGTACAGGAGGTGCCCCAGGTGCCAGAGCTGGGGTTCCCCTGCAGCACATGGTGCAAACCATGGTGAGGCAGCTGTGCCCCTGCAGCCCATGGAGGGCCATGGGGATGCAGAGATCCACCCCCAGTCCATGGCGGAGCCCCACACTGAAGCAGGTGGATGCCTGAGAGGGTTCCTTGGGCGGCTCATGGAAAAGGGACCACCCACAAGAGCAGCCAGTCCTTGCAGGACTGCAGTCCGTGGAAGAGTGACTCACATTTGGAGAGGACTGTTGCTCATGAGATGAACTCATACTGGAGAGGTTAATGGAGAACTGTCTCCCATGGGAGGGATCCCACGGCGGAGCAGGGGAAAGACTCCTCTCCCTGAGCAGTGAGAGAAACAACCTGTCATGAACTGACCATAACCCCCACTCCCTGTCTCCCTGCACCACTGTGGGAGGAGGTAGAGCTGGGAAGGAGGGAGGGGTGAGGGGAAGTTGTTTTGAAGGTTTTATTTTCTTCTCATTATCCTGCTCTGATTTGCTTAGTAATAAATTAAATTAATATCTCTAATTCTAATCTGGTTTGCCAATGATGGTATTTGGTGAGTGATCTCTCCTGATCCTTATCTCAGCTCACGAACCCTTCATTATATTTTTTCTCCCCTGTCCAGCTGTAAAAGGGAGTGATAGAGAAGTTCTGGTGGGTGCCTGGCATTCAGCCAGGACCAACCCACTACATCACTCCAATGTACAAATGAAGAAAATAAATGAGAGCCACTACTAACTCCTGGTAAAGCCAGTCTTTTTTACACGTTATGAAAAATGAGCTGGCGTAGAGGCACTTCTGTTTCAGTTGACCCTCCATCCAGGCTTCCTATCATTTTCAGCTCTGTTTTCTCCTTAGCATTGTCCTTGGTTCAGGCAATATTAGGAGCAGCTGGGGAAGTTTCATTTCAATCACACAAGAAAGTGCCTGATAGATTTTTGAGACAGTAGATGAAGAGCCTCTGCTACTTGCACAGCATTTTTTAAACTAACCAGAGAGTTGCTCCTCACAAAGTCAAAATTAATGTTCACATTTCTTGAAGAAATCTGCAGTTCAATTCTTATCTGCTGAACTAAGAGCAGACATCAGAGCTTTTAAAAAGGGAAGTGATGTAATAGGGAGAGCAAGAAGATTCCTGAAAGTTGCAGAAGCTTCAGCATGATTTTACCTTAACTCTCTGTGGTCTGCAGCTGATGGCCATTTTGACTACTTAGAGATGACACATGATGATGAGAGTGTTACAGGAAAGTGGTAAATATAGATTTTTTTGACAGCAACTAATAGAGAGGCTTCTGTACCACTGCTTTGAAACAACTGTGAACATTGTCCACGTGCATCAAATACAAAATACGGTTGTTGACAACAGCAGCAAATTTAAAACAAGTCTGCCTTTGGAGTCAGTAAAACCCTAGTTTAACAAAAGGGGAAAAGTACTTGTGCTGTAGTGGCTATGAAAGAGCTGGGATGATGTCATTAAAATAATGTCATCCTCCACTACCCATAGAATTAAGTTACAGTGATTGACCCAAAAGAACACATTTTTCTTACGCAGAGAGGGCTGATCCCAACTGTGAAACTTTGTTTTATCAAAAGAACAATTGTGTTGATCCAAATACATATTAGCTCAGCAGGTCACCTGATGCTAATAATTTGGCATCTGTATGGTGACGCCACAGAAAACATACTTAAACAAGAACACAAAAAAGGACAAACTTTTCTAGTTTATCTCAAGCAAAACTGTATGATGTGAATGTTCAAGGGAGGCTTTGCTTTTCCCAGTGTGCAGAGATAATGGGTCCCATGTGGACTGTAGTTTGAAAACAATATAGGCAGATGATTGCTAGTTGTCCATAATAATTCAGGTCTGGGATTCATGAAAGCAAGTTAATCATAAGTAGTATTTTAAAAATGTTATAATCCTACTGAGGGAAACCCCAAAATGACTCTGAGCTGCTTGTTAAAATTGTGATGCTGTAAGTAGTTTTAAAATATTCTACTAGATTTATGTGGTCAGAGTGTGTTTTCAGGAACACAATAGTTAAAGCTGGAAGAAGAACAGAAAATGATTGATACATCTTGCATTTTAGGACACGGTTCATTTTTTTCTATTCAGAATTTGCTGTTTCTAAATTCTCAGAGTGACAGGACAGCTCACCTCTAGAATGAAAGGCTCATCCATCTGACATGTAGTAGGAGTTTAGACCTGCTGGATCCACCTACATTGATACCCCTAAACATGTCAGGCACTATTCTGGCCTCAGGCTCATCTTGGACAGTGCCAGGGCTCAGACTGTGCCAGAAATAGTGGCAACAGCTTGGGTCATTTTATGCCATGCTTGTGACTTTGCCTTGGCCTTATTAAAGTCTTTGTACAAATTACTGTCCCTGGGGTTCAAGTATGTTGCCTCCTACATATATTGAAGCATTTTAGGGAATGGAAAATAGTTCTTCCTCTCCAACCATTTAGCTCTCCATTCAGCTTAGCCAGCTTTCACGGATGCTCCTCTGCTACACTGAGTACCATAAAGGACACATTATAGGAAATTGGGACACTTGATAGGGAGTGCTGGAACCAAACTTTATAGATTTGCATCACCAGCAATATTCCTAGTTGCAAAGTATCTTGCCATTATCCACCTACCTCAAAATCACTCCTTGCTCCAGTCAAGTTCAATTTTTTTTTTTAACATTTTACACCACTCGAAATACATAATAGTCATTTATGTTTAAAAATTCCATGGATAAAGAAACAGAAGAAAAACTTACCTTGATCTATTTGTAGTAAAAATTAATCAGAAAGGTGCCTCTCTCTCTCTTCCTTATTCAGCTGACCTGTTGTAGGCTCTCCTGAGATGGCTGTCAGAAGTTCCTTTTTCCTTGCACTTGCCTCTTGTTTCAAATTGCATTCATAAGTGAGGGTTCTGTACCAGCTCAGCTTGTTAGCTAATGTTCCCCTTGAAGTCCCTGATCAGTTCTGGACAGATATCATCTTTCTTCCGGGGCCAATTTTACTTCTCCTTTACTTCATGATAATTTGGTTTCTTTTAAAGCAGAATAAATATATTTCCTCTTTCTTGAGATGAAAATATCTCTTTGCTAAATCAGATACCATCTTTTTTTTTGGCCTTGCTAATTAATAACTATTTGCATCAGCAGTGGATAAAAGTATTCTGAGTTATTTGGTTATGACCCTCTATGCATGACTCCACATGAAACTGTTTTCTCTGTTGAATGCTATATTACAACCCAGTTTTGAACACTGATGCAACAATAAAGTTGTCTAAATTAATATAAGCCATAAATGCCTCCTTATTGAGAGGAAGGTCTTTGGGGCCATATAAAGTCTAAGCAGAGTAACACCCAGGGCCACTTGAGCGATTCTGGTGTGGGCACTGAAGTGAACAAGCACAGCCTGGCTTTCATGAACTGCTGTGTCTTCAGGCTCTTTAACTGATGTTTCTGATTTTGTCGTGGTGGAATGGATAGACAGTCACTCCTGATGAAGCTCAGGGTGTGAAAAATGTGGTCTTCCATAATCTCCAGTCCTTTGTACAAAATATATAGAATTATCTCAAATTCAAGGTGGTACCTGAGAATTTACACACCTCTGTATATTGTCTTCTTTCTTTCACAGTAATACACACACGTGAATTTTATTAGACCTCCGGTGAAACCTCAGGGGGACTATTATGTACTTGATATTCTTTAAAAGAAAGCATGAGGTTAAAGCCTAGTATGGACAAACTTGTGAAAATGTGCTGGTATTTCAGTCACTCTTTTGAATAACACAAGAAATCAATGTATTTTTTTCCTGTGAACCTTCATCAATCTGAATTCATTGTTTGCAGGACTCTCTAGTCTCAAGGTGTGAAGCCCATGGGCAGAAAGTGAGTATCAGTAGGGGTTTTTCCTGAGAGTTTCACTTCTGCCTGTTAAACAAATGCATTTGTGTGAGTCCAGCTCCTGACAAACAAATGCCCCATCCTGGTAAGTAGAGCTGCTGAGTGTCCAAATTGGTTTGGAAGTCTGATAACATTTGTCTTTCTCTGGAAAGTAAAACACAGAATGATAAAACTGATAGTAATTATGTAAGTTTGAAGAGAGACAAAAATTCCCAGATAATATTGCTTTTCTTACCCTAAAGTTTCCACTGGCTAAGAACAGAACCAAAAATGAATCCCCCTCCCCAAAATGAACTTAATAGATGTCTTTTCAGAATTTTAAAATAATCATTAAAAAGCAAGAAATATTTGCTTTTATTAAAAGAGAGTCATTGCTGTTTATGAGAGTAATGAAGGCAGTTGGGTTTCTTTGGTTTTTTTTTTTGTTGTTGTTTCTTTGTTTGGTTTTTTGTTTGTTTGTTTTGGGGTTTTTTTGGGGGTTTTGTTTGTTTGTTTGTTTTGGTTTTTTTTTGTGTGTGGAGTAATGCATATTTGGACTGCAAGACCTGTGTCTTATACTGTTATGGCAGTTTATAAGCAAAATTGGTCAACAGTGATTTCTTCTGATATTGAGTCCTCTGCAGAGTATCAAACACTGGAGGAGGATTAGTGGTTAGTTGTGTGAGGTACTGAGCTGCTGCAGAGGAGCTATCATTGGGATCCTCTCCAGAGAGCAGATTAGCACAACTGTTGAACACAACTCCTAGAACGTGATCTGGTTGTAAATAAATATGTTGCTGTCTTGGAAGAGGGACTAATTAGATTTCAGCCTTTCTCTACTATGCCCATCCATTCTTTGCCTTTCTTACTTTCTCAACAATTAGGGGCTTAATGCATTATCTTCATAGTTTCACATTTTCCCATGTCATTACTGGCCCAGAGGAACAGCTTAATGTATTGAACAGTGTAAGGGGCATGCAGCCAGAAGAGAAAATAGAATACACACAGTCACAAGTTGGGCACTGCCTTGCTGTATTTTTAGATGTTGCAAGAATACATAATAAACATACTACCTGGCAGAAAGTGCAAATCCTGTGTATATATTTTAAATTTGATTCCTCAGGCAAGAACATCAGACAGCATTTCCTACAGTCCAGATCCCTCTCCTAATTATTGTTGCCTGCAGCCTTTCCTTCCAGGCATGAGCAAGTGAAAAGAGAATGTAACTAGTGGTTAGAGCACTCAGCTGAGAAATAGAAAAAAAGCATATTTGAAGGTCTTGGATTTTGTAGGGATCCCAGGTCTGAAGGCATCCCCTAGAACTACCTGCTAAATCAAAGGAGCAAAAGTGCTGTCTGTGCTCTGGGCCTAAGCAATCTCAGCTGTCCCCATACTGGGGACAAGCATTCTGTGAATGCTTGACAGCAGGACTTTCTGGTGCTCAGGAAATATTAGTGTCACAAAATGTGTAAGCAACAGAAAGTTTCCAGGAGTGCAAACTACAGGAGTCCTACATATGTGCCACCCCTCTTGGATCTAGTCCTGCTGTCAAGAGTGATGTAGTACTGCACTAGCCCAGGGAAGAGACTTTGTTAGGAGATGAGAGGAATCTAGTTTGGGAATGGACTTCAGAGAACAGCCCAACACACACTTTGACCCCATCTGTTTTGGGATGAAGGAGCTCATACACAATCAGACAATACTTAAGCTACTGGCTTGTGGTCCATGTTAACAGCACGGTTACAGTAATTACTTACTCTTTCCTTTCCACATATGAAGCATTGTAAGAAGACTTGCCTGAACTTTTCTTCACATGCCACTGTACTTTCAAAGTCAGAGACTAATACTCCCCTGGCTTTTGCCTCTTTTTTCATCTGCCATTGCAAGGAGTAGGTCTTTGTCTCAGGGTAACAGCTGCCCACAAAGGCAGGAAATTCCTCAATGACAGCAAATATAGCTTTAGCACTCCACTTGGGCTATTAAGCAGGTATTGGACATAAGCCTAGATCCATCACTTTCTTCTTGACAGCTTTAAGCCAGTGAATCAGTCTTTCTGTCACTCAGGAGGAGAATTATAGAGTGGTGGTACCTTGGGCCTCACCCTCATGCTCATTACCTAGATTCACTGCATTTGAAGATTATCAGTTTTATCACTGAACCTAAACCCTTACTCCTTCAAAACTTATTGTCTTCAAAACAAGGAACTTTTGTAGAGGAATAAGGGGACTATTTTTCTCTGAATTTGGGGTTTAGTTGCAGTTCAACTATTTCTTACAGTTATTTTCAGGTCCGGTTTTAAGTTTTCTCCAAAATGTCTGCTTTTATGAGTGGGAACTCTGTCCTGCGGCCTTGTTTCTAACATTACAGCTGACCTCCATCAGTGGGTAGTTGTAAATATATCCATCAACATTTAATGGGGAAAAAGGCAACAAATTGTTGGTGAGTTATATTTTGGAGAGAACAGCCAAATGTCAGGTAGGTTTGGGTGTAATGTCTGACATGCTGTCAGGGAAGGGTTGGCTTTTCTCTTTAAATGTTTAACAGTGTAGTATCTTCCAAGTAAAATTACACAGTGAGTGAACCAAAGAGCAGTCAAATAAATCAAAAATGCATGGAGTGCTTAACCCATCACCCATGTGGCATGACAGATGCAGAACATTTCAACACTTGTTTTTAAGGTATGCACTTTGTGGTAGTAAAGTGGCTTTCCTGCCCTGCTCAGCTTTTCTTTCCTTCCATAGTATATTCAAAGGAGATACTTTATTCCATATTTTCAATGTGTGTGGATTTTTTTTGTGTGTGTGTGTATATTTCCTTTTTCCTTTCCATTTCTCTATTTTTTTAATGTTTGCTTTATTTTGGTTTTCTGTTTAGTTTTGTTTCAAATCTCTGACTTATATATGGTCCCTTCCTCCTTCTTCCTTGTGTCTTCCATTATTTCCCCCTCAGCCTTTCCCTATACTCTCCCCTCTATCTCCTTATGACTGTATTAAAATTAGCATCAAACAATTGAGTTCTCCCAGCTTAATTCTCTCTGCTCTTTGTTCACAGTTCACTCCTCTACACAGGATTTTTATATTCCCTTAAAAGAGAATAAGCAACAAAGGTCTTTGTCTTCCTATCCTCTATTTTTCTAGGGCATGGAGGTGAAGGCTAGGGGAGATATTATGAGAGTCTCTTCCTCATAACCTACAGAAAAGAAATAACCAAGTGGTTTTTAGGGCATCATTGAAGGCAACATGGGTATGTGCCTCATCAGGAGCAGCTGTCCCAGAAAAGTGCCTAGCACAAACCTCTCGTCACTGGATTTCTTGCCATTGAATGTGTTTGTTTGATGCCCTCAGTGAGCTGTTGGGTAGAAGAAAGGTAGAAGGCATGGATGGGAAAAAATCCCACCTGTGGTGCAGTGCCTCTGAAGGCAGGCACAGAGAGAGGGACAACTAGCAGGCAGACCTGGTATTCCTGGTCCTTATTGCCTCTATGAAGTCTAGGAGTCTTTTTGTCCATAAAGCTGACATTGCATGTCCTTGACATTCTGTTCAACCCAAGCCAGGAGAAGCCTGTGGACCGACTGTGGGGATGCTTTTCTGCCAGGTCTCTCTGGGGTCCTTTTACTTGTTATTGAAGGTTGGCAAACATTCCACTTTTTTCAAAGGGACCAGTTGGTTTTTCAAAATATTTTGTTCTGCTTTTCTACACTTGAAGGAGCATCCGTTTTCCTGGGTTTTAACAAAACTAACCACGCAAAGGAAATCAGGTTGAATTATAGATACTGTTGGTAGAAATAGGCAATTTAATAGGAAAATAAGTAATTCCATCTGTAGAAAAACTGTAAGGGGAAAGATAAAGACCTTATTCAAACATAAGCATCACAAATAATAGGAATGGGGTTTCAAAAGATTACTGGCAAAGGAAATTGCTTTTTCAGACAATAGTAGACATTCCTCTTCCTTTCCCCCCAGTTTTCCAAAGCAAGAAAGCTTATATCTATCTAGTTAAAATTTAGACAAATTAGAATGCTGAAGGTTCCTGAATATGCTGGCCTGTGAGAATAGCTGCACAAGACATGGCACATTGCATGTTTTGAAGACAAGGGTTTTTATGAGTATAGTAGAATAAATATTGTGGTGGTGACTGACTATATAAAACAATCTTCTGATATGATTTCCCAGAAGAGATGTTCCTCAGTTATTCTGATACAGAATTTTTTCAATTTACAAAACTCTTCTCAGACTCTTGCAGCTCCGTAAAATTCAGCTCTTGAAGAAACACTGCTGAAGAGCTGCAAAGCTGTGATGAAGCTGGTAGTTCCTACATTAAAACTGTGTATAATCATAATCTTTTCCAGTGACCTTTATGCAGAGGCACCAGTTCAATTTGGTTATTAACATGAACTTGACCTTTTCTTCAAATTAATGAGCATAAATCCTCACACTTCATAAGAGTTAAAGTCTCCATCTGAAGCCTGCACAACAAAGACTCTGTGATACATTAGGGACTGTTGTGGCTCGGGCTGCTAGGCACCTGTTGGGGGTTGGGTTGT